>JAGVVM010011115.1:0-10982 GCA_019149425.1 Psidium friedrichsthalianum
CTACGCTTTACTTCATTGTGGTTGTGTGTCGAATACTAATAATTTTTTGCTAAATAAACAAAGCCAATGAAAATAGAAAAATTAAAATAGTTGAGAGTAGGCTGGAAAAGTAAGATCATTAATTTCTCCTAAACCTCAGGAAATACGAGGTTTCAAATTTCATTTCAACTCGACAACACCTTTATTAGGCCGGGTCGCAATTTGGTTTCCTAATTTTGAGCTGATTTGGAGAGGCGTGCTTCATGTAATCACCTTACAATAGTTGGAAATAAAAATAATTGAATTTAGTAATTTTGTACATAACTATTTATTAAGCTACGAGATTGAAATATTTCGAAAGTATCTCTATATTTTGGGGCCTAATTCCTTAAGAAGTGGGCATGTTCACGCTGTCACCAGGAGAGGACAACCGAGCCTCATCCCAGCAATGATGAGGCCTGGCCATGGCGAGGCCAACCTCTCCATGCAAGCCTCGCCGGCAGCCCTTTGGCCGGTCGCTGAGGTCCGATAACTAGCTAGAGGAAGAAGAGGGAAGGGGAAAAAAAAAAAGAAAAAGCAAACAAATATTAAAATATTACTTCGCTGGATGGCTAGAGTCATCGTCTGCGTCGATCGGTCAAAACTTGTTAGATGGATTGAATTGTCATAATTGCAAAAGGTTTAGGACCAAATTGGCAAAAAAAAAAATCGGGATTGAATTGATACAGTCGCAATAGGTTTAAGAATTTTTTGGTAACTATTTACAGATTTGAAATGGCCATGGAAGACTTAAATTTCAATTAGTTGTGGGGATTTGGAGCGAGTAGTGGATATTCTTTGGAAGACTTATCTTTTCTGTTGGGGAAGGGTATCTTTATAAATAACTTCACATTATATTATGTTGATTTTTACCAATAGTATGCCCTCGGGCCATAAAAAAGAAATACTTGTTTGGACCCAGTCAAATCCACATGAATCGAATTCATCGTAGCCATTGACCACATGATGTCCTCGTGATTTACTGTTTTATTGCTTTAAATCCACACGTCGAGATTAAACACGAGCTAATCCTAGTGTTATTACTTTTGGCACTGGAGATATCAGAATATCACCAATTTCTCTGGGCCTCGAACAAATTTTACCTTCTATTAATTTCCCTCCATTTTCGGGTTGTTTTCCGACGCGCTCTACAATTGCAGCCATCCACTCGAGAAGCTTTTGCATGCTCAACAGTATCAGTATGGTTTACAGATTTTGTTGACCAGTAGTCGAAAAGCAAAAGCACTTGTTAAGCAATCAATCAGGAAAACTTTATCGTTTTCAATGCACTCATTGCTCGAGAAGCATTACAATAAAATTTTATCGGGGCATCTGTCGACAAGACTCGTACTTATAGGTACTGTTAATTCCACTGCCTAAAGAGTAGAATTTGCCTGTCCACAAGTAACAACAGTTTCGCCAAAAGCAAGGCCTTACATGAAGCAATTTAGTCTCGGTTGGAGCAAGAAAAGTGAATTTAACAAGACCAGACACAAGAAAGAGCAAATGTTGTGCAAGGACGCGCGTATTCGATCCTACTTAGTGTATAAAGCTCGATATCAGATAAGACAAGCGAATTTGGAACTCGCCATAAACTTGCCCTTGTAAGAGAACAGACATCCTTGGAGAGCTGAACTCGGCATGTATCAATTCCAGCATGCTGCGAGCCAAACATGCATGAAAATGAAGCAACACCATACAGAGACTTCAGATACCTCTCCTGAGAATCCAGTCACAAAATCGGATGGTGAAACCTTGCTTTCATTCTGACCCAATTGATGAAGGTAAATCTTTGGAGCCGTCCAGTTGAATGGATGATGGCTTGGTAATGATCCTGCAAAGGCAAAGAGAGGAGAGTCCTCCAGTATTGGAGACTGCAGATGAAAGCATCATTATTCAACGTCGAAGCAGTTCAGAACATGTATAATATAATACGACAAAGAAGAAACAGTTCATATTCATTCACTCGTTGATGAAGGAGTTCAGCATTTTAATGAATGAGGATATTGCATATGATGAATAGGAATAATATACAGCAACACTTTCGTGCTTTTTCCTCATTGGCAAAGTCAGGACCTAAATCAGCCGCAGTCAAATCTTTCCTCGAGAGATCTGTGATTTTTCATCGTCCTGTCCCACTTCTATGCTGAGTGCAGCCTCGACTTGGGTGAAAGAGACCTTCCCACACAGTCGAACTTTAAACTCAGTTAAGATATATAAATATACCACAGTAGCACCTGGCACTCGCACGCATCTATTATTGATTGATCTGCACGAACAATTGCTACTGGTTGTTTGACCAGCTGATTGCTTGCCGCAAAATAGGAGTCCTGAGCAAGTCCACAATCCAAACAAATATCTTATCATTTAAGCCACGCTCGGTTCTTCATACTCATCAACTGCTACATGCAAGAAACTCAGGCTTCAGCTTTGTCAGGAAGTGCTTTTCCATTTTTTTTGTCAAAGCCTTTTCAAAATCTCCAGCAGACAGTGACAACACCTGGTTCAGCAGCAACTGAACTCCGCACTCCCTCATACGAGCATACCTCGGCTTAATCCTCTCTTCCAAACTATAGCCGAAATACTGAGGGAACTTGATCAGCTCTGCTTGTGGGTAGTCCATGGTCAAGAAGAAGTTCCATTTTGGTATCAAATTCTCAGCCAAGCTGAAAGTGTATAAAGCTCCATACCTGGATATCATAATATTAACATCTTCCATACTGTATCCTCTCTCCAAGAAAAATTCCGTAATGGGTTTCAAGTGAGCCTCGATACTGAGGCCAAAAGTCGAAGGTGAACGGTGAAAAAGAACAGCCACATCAACCCCATTGAGCGGAAGTATTCAGCTGTTGGTCGTAGCTTGTCCTCCACACTGTAACTTATAATGTTTGGGCAGTGAGTCAGAATCTTCCCTATGCTCTCCTCTGAGAGACCCATCTCGTAAAGGAAATCAACTGTTGCCTTCACCTTCTGCCTGCTGTAAGTGAGGAATGCAGGAAAGCGGTATATAACTTTAGCCCATCGTTTCTTATCCACGCCCAATTTCTCCAGGAATCTCATTGTGGGTATTATATTCTCTGAGAGACTAATTCCAACCAATTGGGGCCTTTTGTTGAGGATAATTGGAATTTCATTCTTTAGTACTCCAAGATCAAGAAGAAACTCAACCACCGGCTTGATTTTCCCCTCCAAGCTGTAGTAAGCAAAAGCAGGGAATCTGCGAGTAATTCCCTTGATATGCTCAAGAGTCATACCGAGTTCCAATAGGTAGACAATATGAGGAGGGAGCTTCCCAGTAGGATCAGCCTCACTCACTCTGGAGACAGCTTTAAGCTTTTTTGTCTAGGCTTGAAGGAGATGGAAGATGTGGAGGACTAGGCACAACTGCCTTCTCTTTAGAGGTGGATCAGGAAAATTCTCCACCACATCTACCAGAATGTTTCCATGTCCTCGCGAAGGGACTCGAGGTAAGGAATTAACGCATCCCTTATTTCAAGAGTTGTGAGCTCTCGGCCTGCCATGTCAAGTCGCAATTAGAGTAACATGAAATGGTTCCATCTTAATTCAAACCACGGAAGTATTAATAAGCTGCAGTCGAACCTACTAGATACCGAGACTTGTGAACAGAATGAAGCCTTGACACAAGATGCTCGATGAAAAGATCTGACTTGTTGATAGTTCTTGCAGCTACCGCATTGCTTAAACCTTGCTTTTTCAAGAACAAGGTTAAGATAGCCTTGGCTTCTTCTTTTTTTCTGCTGCCAATAGGGTTGGAGACACCACTCTCAAACTGACAGAACCATCTAACCCAGAATCAGCAGCTGCAGTGTTCAAAGCTCAAAAGTTAGTTCATAAATAGTGTGGATCACGATGCTATATCTGCAAGATTTGCCGTCCCCCCATTGAGAAATTGGATGGAAATTAACAATTTCAGAGAACAGTCACTATCACTCACCATACTTAGCTTGGCAGGAAAGAGTTTTACCGGAAAAGAAAGCTGCAACCTGAGAAAAGGACCAACATCAGTTTTCAACACTTACAACTGTAACAAATGAGGGCAACAGCCAGAGAACGAGGACATTATTGTGCTGATACAACTGATTTCTGACAGCTCAACTATGACGTTTTCCTGAAAGGCAGATGACATATTGCTACTTGATAGCACAACACTCAGAATTTTTGTAACAAACTCTTGGCATCATTTTCCATATCATGATATCATAAGAGCAAACAGTAATTCCATTGACAAACTCTTCAATCAAGTGAAGGGAGGGAGTAAACCGTAGATATCAGTCCTTGCTAAAACTTATAAAGATGCCATAGTCTCGTGGAAGTTCTAGTTATGGATTCATGTCCACCAATTGGACTGGTTTGCTTTTACTACTTCAAAAGAAACTTAAACTGAGCGAGAGGTTGCAGCTACCGGAGTTCACGATAAGCCAAAGGTTCTTGGAATTTCAAGAGAGCAATATGCAGTCCCCCTTAATCCAGAGAACATCAAAATACACAATTTCGCACGGAACATAACAATTGCCAAGATTCTCACGAATTCTACACTCAAATTTTTTGATGCCATTCATCTACTCGAATTCTTCTTTCATCCCCACTGAAATAAGTTTATCTTTTCTCAGATTACCATGTTACTAGACGGCTTATTGAGATGGATTATCCGTCTCTTCCTGAAATGTCGCTGGCATAATAAACACATTTAACTAGTGAAACAGGGAAACGAAAAAAGATAGTTTCTCATCCCCATATTGGATTGAGCTTGGGCATTGATATATTGGGCGATCTTAGGCCTCTCTCGTTCCAAAACTAACTCAAAAGGCGAGGCTTTTCCTCGCATTTAAAAGTCAACCACCAGTCTCTTCTGCAATTGACGTGGGATAACCCAACATAATAGCTTCTCCAATTCAGATTCTGACAAACACCCATCACGCTATTAGTTCTTTAACTTAGACAGAAACAGTTTTTTCTCCGCAGTGGATTTTTTCAACCCGCTCTCGATTCAACACATAGATGCAGCTCATGCTCGAGGTGATAATATAGAATTCAAATTCCTGCGCCGAATCCGAACTTTTCCATGGGGAAACACGAGATGTCAAGAGGGTTGTACCTGGAGGAGACGAGTGGCCTTGAAAGGAGCGAGAGCTGAGAGAAGCGAACTGCGCAAAAAAGCTCTCATCTTCTAATGCTGCTCTCGAAGTCCCGTGTCGCTTGCTTCAGACAATGCGCATCGAAGAGCGCAAGAAAAGCAGAGAAAGAGAAATAGCGAGGATGAATTTTGAAGCTTTCTTCGTCTTCTCCGAGGTCGAAGTAAGAGGGAAGGAGAGGCTCTTACGGGGTTGGGATAACATCAGCAGCTGTGGCGGATTCAGAGCTTCAGCGTGATTCCTACATATTTAGGTGGAAGAAGAAAAAAAAGTCAAAAACGAATGTTGTGTGTGTGTGCGTGTGTTTTTTTTTTAAAAAAAAAAAACACACGCACACACACACAACATTCGTTTTGACTTTTTTTTCTTCTTCCACCTAAATATGTAGGAATCACGCTGAAGCTCTGAATCCGCCACAGCTGCTGATGTTATCCCAACCCCGTAAGAGCCTCTCCTTCCCTCTTACTTCGACCTCGGAGAAGACGAAGAAAGCTTCAAAATTCATCCTCGCTATTTCTCTTTCTCTGCTTTTCTTGCGCTCTTCGATGCGCATTGTCTGAAGCAAGCGACACGGGACTTCGAGAGCAGCATTAGAAGATGAGAGCTTTTTGCGCAGTTCGCTTCTCTCAGCTCTCGCTCCTTTCAAGGCCACTCGTCTCCTCCAGGTACAACCCTCTTGACATCTCGTGTTTCCCCATGGAAAAGTTCGGATTCGGCGCAGGAATTTGAATTCTATATTATCACCTCGAGCATGAGCTTGCATCTATGTGTTGAATCGAGAGCGGGTTGAAAAATCCACTGCGGAGAAAAAACTGTTTCTGTCTAAGTTAAAGAACTAATAGCGTGATGGGTGTTTGTCAGAATCTGAATTGGAGAAGCTATTATGTTGGGTTATCCCACGTCAATTGCAGAAGAGACTGGTGGTTGACTTTTAAATGCGAGGAAAAGCCGCGCCTTTTGAGTTAGTTTTGGAACGAGAGAGGCCTAAGATCGCCCAATATATCATGCCCAAGCTCAATCCAATATGGGGATGAGAAACTATCTTTTTTCGTTTCCCTGTTTCACTAGTTAAATGTGTTTATTATGCCAGCGACATTTCAGGAAGAGACGGATAATCCATCTCAATAAGCCGTCTAGTAACATGGTAATCTGAGAAAAGATAAACTTATTTCAGTGGGGATGAAAGAAGAATTCGAGTAGATGAATGGCATCAAAAAATTTGAGTGTAGAATTCGTGAGAATCTTGGCAATTGTTATGTTCCGTGCGAAATTGTGTATTTTGATGTTCTCTGGATTAAGGGGGACTGCATATTGCTCTCTTGAAATTCCAAGAACCTTTGGCTTATCGTGAACTCCGGTAGCTGCAACCTCTCGCTCAGTTTAAGTTTCTTTTGAAGTAGTAAAAGCAAACCAGTCCAATTGGTGGACATGAATCCATAACTAGAACTTCCACGAGACTATGGCATCTTTATAAGTTTTAGCAAGGACTGATATCTACCGGTTTACTTCCCTCCCTTCACTTGATTGAAGAGTCTTGTCATGGAATTACTGTTTGCTCTTATGATATCATGATATGGAAATGATGCCAAGAGTTTGTTACAAAAATTCTGAGTGTTGTGCTATCAAGTAGCAATATGTCATCTGCCTTTCAGAAAACGTCATAGTTGAGCTGTCAGAAATCAGTTGTATCAGCACAATAATGTCCTCGTTCTCTGGCTGTTGCCCCTCATTTGTTACAGTTGTAAGTGTTGAAAACTGATGTTGGTCCTTTTCTCAGGTTGCAGCTTTCTTTTCCGGTAAAACTCTTTTCCTGCCAAGCTAAGTATGGTGAGTGATAGTGACTGTTCTCTGAAATTGTTAATTTCCATCCAATTTCTCAATTGGGGACGGCAGAATCTTGCAGATATAGCATCGTGATCCACACTATTTATGAACTAACTTTTGAGCTTTGAACACTGCAGCTGCTGATTCTGGGTTAGATGGTTCTGTCAGTTTGAGAGTGGTGTCTCCAACCCTATTGGCAGCAGAAAAAGAAGAAGCCAAGGCTATCTTAACCTTGTTCTTGAAAAAGCAAGGTTTAAGCAATGCGGTAGCTGCAAGAACTATCAACAAGTCAGATCTTTTCATCGAGCATCTTGTGTCAAGGCTTCATTCTGTTCACAAGTCTCGGTATCTAGTAGGTTCGACTGCAGCTTATTAATACTTCCGTGGTTTGAATTAAGATGGAACCATTTCATGTTACTCTAATTGCGACTTGACATGGCAGGCCGAGAGCTCACAACTCTTGAAATAAGGGATGCGTTAATTCCTTACCTCGAGTCCCTTCGCGAGGAACATGGAAACATTCTGGTAGATGTGGTGGAGAATTTTCCTGATCCACCTCTTAAAGAGAAGGCAGTTGTGCCTAGTCCTCCACATCTTCCATCTCCTTCAAGCCTAGACAATAAAAGCTTAAAGCTGTCTCCAGAGTGAGTGAGGCTGATCCTACTGGGAAGCTCCCTCCTCATATTGTCTACCTATTGGAACTCGGTATGACTCTTGAGCATATCAAGGGAATTACTCGCAGATTCCCTGCTTTTGCTTACTACAGCTTGGAGGGGAAAATCAAGCCGGTGGTTGAGTTTCTTCTTGATCTTGGAGTACTAAAGAATGAAATTCCAATTATCCTCAACAAAAGGCCCCAATTGGTTGGAATTAGTCTCTCAGAGAATATAATACCCACAATGAGATTCCTGGAGAAATTGGGCGTGGATAAGAAACGATGGGCTAAAGTTATATACCGCTTTCCTGCATTCCTCACTTACAGCAGGCAGAAGGTGAAGGCAACAGTTGATTTCCTTTACGAGATGGGTCTCTCAGAGGAGAGCATAGGGAAGATTCTGACTCACTGCCCAAACATTATAAGTTACAGTGTGGAGGACAAGCTACGACCAACAGCTGAATACTTCCGCTCAATGGGGGTTGATGTGGCTGTTCTTTTTCACCGTTCACCTTCGACTTTTGGCCTCAGTATCGAGGCTCACTTGAAACCCATTACGGAATTTTTCTTGGAGAGAGGATACAGTATGGAAGATGTTAATATTATGATATCCAGGTATGGAGCTTTATACACTTTCAGCTTGGCTGAGAATTTGATACCAAAATGGAACTTCTTCTTGACCATGGACTACCCACAAGCAGAGCTGATCAAGTTCCCTCAGTATTTCGGCTATAGTTTGGAAGAGAGGATTAAGCCGAGGTATGCTCGTATGAGGGAGTGCGGAGTTCAGTTGCTGCTGAACCAGGTGTTGTCACTGTCTGCTGGAGATTTTGAAAAGGCTTTGACAAAAAAAATGGGAAAAGCACTTCCTGACAAAGCTGAAGCCTGAGTTTCTTGCATGTAGCAGTTGATGAGTATGAAGAACCGAGCGTGGCTTAAATGATAAGATATTTGTTTGGATTGTGGACTTGCTCAGGACTCCTATTTTGCGGCAAGCAAATCAGCTGGTCAAACAACCAGTAGCAATTGTTCGTGCAGATCAATAATAATAGATGCGTGCGAGAGCCAGGTGCTACTGTGGTATATTTATATATCTTAACTGAGTTTAAAGTTCGACTGTGTGGGAAGGTCTCTTTCACCCAAGTCGAGGCTGCACTCAGCATAGAAGTGGGACAGGACGATGAAAAATCACAGATCTCTCGAGGAAAGATTTGACTGCGGCTGATTTAGGTCCTGACTTTGCCAATGAGGAAAAAGCACGAAAGTGTTGCTGTATATTATTCCTATTCATCATATGCAATATCCTCATTCATTAAAATGCTGAACTCCTTCATCAACGAGTGAATGAATATGAACTGTTTCTTCTTTGTCGTATTATATTATACATGTTCTGAACTGCTTCGACGTTGAATAATGATGCTTTCATCTGCAGTCTCCAATACTGGAGGACTCTCCTCTCTTTGCCTTTTGCAGGATCATTACCAAGCCATCATCCATTCAACTGGACGCTCCAAAGATTTACCTTCATCAATTGGGTCAGAATGAAAGCAAGGTTTCACCATCCGATTTTGTGACTCGGATTCTCAGGAGAGGTATCTGAAGTCTCTGTATGGTGTTGCTTCATTTTCATGCATGTTTGGCTCGCAGCATGCTGGAATTGATACATGCCGAGTTCAGCTCTCCAAGGATGTCTGTTCTCTTACAAGGGCAAGTTTATGGCGAGTTCCAAATTCGCTTGTCTTATATGATATCGAGCTTTATACACTAAGTAGGATCAAATACACGCGTCCTTGTACAACATTTGCTCTTTCTTGTGTCTGGTCTTGTTAAATTCACTTTTCTTGCTCCAACAGAGACTAAAATTGCTTCATGTAAGGTCCTTGCTTTCGGCGAAACTGTTGTTACTTGTGGACAGGCAAATTCTACTCTTTAGGCAGTGGAATTAACAGTACCTATAAGTACGAGTCTTGTCGACAGATGCCCCGATAAAATTTTTATTGTAATGCTTCTCGAGCAATGAGTGCATTGAAAATGATAAAGTTTTCCTGATTGATTGCTTAACAAGTGCTTTAACAAGTGCTTTTCGACTACTTGGTCAACAAAATCTGTAAACCATATTGATACTGTTGAGCATGCAAAAGCTTCTCGAGTGGATGGCTGCAATTGTAGAGCGCGTCGGAAAACAACCCGAAAAAGGAGGGAAATTAATGGAAGGTAAAATTTGTTCGAGGCCCAGAGAAATTGGTGATATTCTGATATCTCCAGTGCCAAAAGTAATAACATAGGATTAGCTCGTGTTTAATCTCGACGTGTGGATTTAAAGCAATAAAACAGTAAATCACGAGGACATCATGTGGTCAATGGCTACGATGAATTCGATTCATGTGGATTTGACTGGGTCCAAACAAGTATTTCTTTTTTATGGCCCGAGGGCATACTATTGGCAAAAATCAACATAATATAATGTGAAGTTATTTATAAAGATACCCTTCCCCAACAGAAAAGATAAGTCTCCCAAAGAATATCCACTACTCGCTCCAAATCCCGCAACTAATTGAAATTAAGTCTTCCATGGCCATTTCAAATCTGTAAATAGTTACCAAAAAATTCTTAAACCTATTGCGACTGTATCAATTCAATCCCGATTTTTTTTTTGCCAATTTGGTCCTAAACCTTTTGCAATTGTGACAATTCAATCCATCTAACAAGTTTTGACGATCGACGCAGACGATGACTCTAGCCATCCAGCGAAGTAATATTTTAATATTTGTTTGCTTTTTCTTTTTTTTTTTCCCCTTCCCTCTTCTTCCTCTAGCTAGTCATCGGACCTCAGCGACCGGCTAAAGGGGCTGTCGGCGAGGCTTGCATGGAGAGGTTGGCCTCGCCATGGCCAGGCCTCATCATTGCTGGGATGAGGCTCGGTTGTCCTCTCCTGGTGACAATGTGAACATGCCCACTTCTTAAGGAATTAGGCCCCAAAATATAGAGATACTTTCGAAATATTTCAATCTCGTAGCTTAATAAATAGTTATGTACAAAATTACTAAATTCAATTATTTTTATTTCCAACTATTGTAAGGTGATTACATGAAGCACACCTCTCCAAATCAGCTCAAAATTAGGAAACCAAATTGCGACCCGGCCTAATAAGAGTGTTGTCGAGTTGAAATGAAATTTGAAACCTCGTATTTCCTGAGGTTTAGGAGAAATTAATGATCTTACTTATCCAGCCTACTCTCAACTATTTGAATTTTTCTATTTTCATTGGCTCCGTTTATTTAGCAAAAAATTATTAGTATTCGACACACAACCACAATGAAGTAAAACGTAGT
>JAGVVM010011116.1:0-14448 GCA_019149425.1 Psidium friedrichsthalianum
TACGTTAATCCAATACATGACCGAATTCCCATTTTCACATAATTTGTTTTCTTTCTGGTATATTTTTTTGCTCGGATGGTCATGAATTTTGGAGATTTTCTCACATTGGTTTTTCTTGTTCTTTTTTTATGCGTTCCATCAGGATCCAACCTGCAAAGGACAACGGTGAAGATCTTTCCCGCCTACATTATAAGCTTATGAATAGTGGCTTCAGTAGGCTCCTCCTTCTTTTCTGGAAAACTATATTCAACAGATTCATTCAACTAGAGCTAACAACGATTTTTTTCCTCCTAACCACGGTTGTAACGATGGTTTTTTCGGTTCTTGCTTTTCCACGTCCCAGTACCTTTTTATTTTTTATGATGCATGGGCAAACATGGTACAGGCATGACACAATTTTTTTTTATAGATTCAAGAGAATTTTGTTGCTCAATGGATTGAGACATTGTGACCGTCAATAGGGCACACATCACCCTCGAGCAGCTGGGATAAGTATCGCCACCAACTCCCACCATCCATATCCTCCCTGCCCCAAGCAACAGTCCTAACACCGACGGTATATCGACATCTCCGACTCGACCCCATGTTTTCTAAAGTTCGGGCGATTCCCTTCATCGGAACTGGTAATTTTTTGGTATTCAGCTGCAGCTAATTATTAACTATACATCTGTTCCCTTTAAACTCTTGACTAGACCTTTTATGGTTTTTTTGAATATGGATTTCTTATGCCAATATGGAAGGTGGATGATTGCATCGCTGTTAGCGGAGGGCGCGTCACAACATCAATGGTCACTAGGATTAACATTGTGGACCCGGCCATTAGGTGTATCAGGTGAAAAATTAGTTTCAAATACACAAGTTTTCCAATACTTGTTTTCCACATAAATTTAGAACAGTAAGTTTTGAGATTGAATTAAGGACCGCCATTTTTCGTAGAAAGGTTTTAATAATGGTTGAAAGGCAAAAACAGATTGTTCATGGAGAGAGATGTTATTACTTTTACCTGCTAAGAGCACGTGAGACAAGAAAAGGGCAAAAACATGTGTTAATTATCTATCCGGTTTGAGTGATTCGACCCTGATTTGTTTCAATAACTGAAAATTGATGCATCGTTTTGCGGAAATTTTGTGGGAGCTGAATTTGATAACAAAATCTGTCCCTTTTTGTGTGATAAAAAACGATAATCCTTAGCATCGGGTTCTTTAGGAGGGCACATGAGAGAGAAATGAGCCCAGCTAGTCGAAAGATGTGACGCAGTGTCAAAACTGGCCACATTGAAAAGTTACGATTGACAGGAGGTGAGGATTGCAATGAACGATGGCAAGGTAATGGAGCTCAAACAATTTAGTATTCTCTTTTCTTTTGAAGGAATGTTAAGCAAACCTTGCTACATTTTTTTACAATATGGTTACATTGAATT
Source organism: Psidium friedrichsthalianum (assembly GCA_019149425.1). Lineage (NCBI taxonomy): Eukaryota > Viridiplantae > Streptophyta > Magnoliopsida > Myrtales > Myrtaceae > Psidium > Psidium friedrichsthalianum. The sequence continues at coordinate 1,421 of JAGVVM010011116.1, forward strand.
AAGGATGCGATTACTATTATAGCAGGGAGGGATTTTTGGATAATGCCAAGAAATATTCCTTTCAATAGAGAATCTAAGTATTCATTCGGGTTGATAACCGCGATTGCATCCATCGACCCAGTACTAGCTGCCCACCAAAGTCCCCCGATTTGCCCAAAACAAGGGTTCCGTTGTCTTTCAACCCAAAGCAAACTCCCCTTTTCTTTTGCAGTTTTTTTTGTGGTTTCATAAGGTTCCCCCTATTAATAGATACCCTTGCATTTTTTCCTTGGCCTGTTACTCCGAATGGTACCTCAGACCCTATCAGGGAAATTAAGGGTGAGGCGACATCTCGTAATTCGGTGGGGTATAATAGTGGGACGTGCGGTCCACAGAAAAGGTGCATAAAACCTGGGAAGATGCCGAGACCAGGGAGAAACTTCGGTTTGCAGTAAGCATCCGTTGGCTGGACCCTGGTTTACATAACCTCCACCGTTGCCAAAGAGAGAGAAGGCTGTATAACTAATTTGGCTTCAATGCCCAATGGGCAAGTATGGGCCACGCCTTAAACCTCGAGTCCCTTTTCTGCCATGGAAGTAATTGAGGCTTGTTTGTATCAGCTGCTATATGTGAAATTTTACCTTACTCTCATAATGTAATCGGATAATAGCTATCCAAATTATTGCAAATGTCATTACATCAGGTATCTCGGTAAACTGAAGCCGACATTTCTCTCTCAACATCGACAATTTATTTGTATACCATCCTGTATTTAAGTCACAACATTCGCGGTAGTCTACAATATTGACCACTGTTTCACAGCTAAATGCTTCAAGTACTCGCTGATGTCAAGGCTGAACTCGGTTTTAGCTCTTGCTTGCAGTTCGAGTCACCAGGTCTATAATTCGGACAAGTCTGAGAGGCCGAAAACTGCATAGCAGTTGTTCGCCACATTGTTGTCTTGTGCAAAGTCCGGTAAAATCTGCAAAGGTAAGACACACTTCTAGCCTTTTTTGGCATTAGTTTGATAAATTGAATGTGGCAGAGAGAGATGCTTAATCAACAGGGGTGCTATAAGATTTGACTTTCTCGACAGAAGTTTGGACATTTTAGAAGGATCAGCATGATTTGAGAAAACAATAGATTCAATAGGGTGACTAATTCTCTCTAGGAGTTGGCTGTCGGTGAGTCCTGGACGATGAGTAGGGTAAGTTCTTTTCTTCTGTCTTCTTTCCGAAGCTCAGTACGGCTTGAAAATTTATAAACCTTACAACTTGCATGTGATAGAACAGACTAATATGCACGCAATTCACACTTTAAAATCGTCACTTTCTGAAAACTTCTGTGGCATACCCCAAATCTTTTATCTTAGAATTTAGGGAATGGCCAGGTCATCATTCATCAAAGGAAGGAGGAAAAATTTAACCGAATTTAATCATTTTGCGAAAAGGTATTAACCGGATAAAAACTTTTGTCCATTAATGGAAATAACCATAAGGTCCAAAATGCCATAAATGTACTAAACCAGAATTGATCTAAACTCAAGTATAATAAGCTTTGTTCAAATGGTAAAGGAGTATATTCACCAGAAGTCCTAAAACTTGTCACGAAAATGCAATTGAGTCCTAAAACTTGCAAAAAGTGTAATTGAGTCCTAAAAGTTGTCAAATTGATGCCAATCGAGTCCTCTGTTAACTCCATTCAATTTGGCTAACAAAAAATGCTGACATGATTTTTTGTAATATTTTTCTCTCTCCTACGTGGCCAAACGACTTTGTTTTTTGGTCTAAATCCAATTTTATGATATTTATCTAAATTAATTTTAAAAAATAAGGTAAAAAAAAAACATAAGCATAAGCAAAACCAGCCGGCAGGGCTGCCTCCCCTGCAAGAAAGAAAACAAGTGCAAAATAAATAAATAAATAAATTCCGCAAATTTTTTTTAATAAAATTATTAAAAGTTTCCATATCAATGTCGGTAGTACTACGTAGGGCGGCCGATTTTATGTCAGCGATTTCTGGCTAATAGGACTGAATTGGCAAAGGTGAAAAGGTTTAAAACTGAATCGACAATCTTAAAAGGTTTAGATTGAATTGGTTAAAAGTGCGAAAAATTAGGACTTCTTTGAAATTTTCCCGGGATAATCTTCCATACGAACTTCCCCTTTTCCTTAATTTTTCAGAACATTTGCATTCCCTTTTTCTCCGTTGAATATTGCATTCTGTAAGTATGTATATGATCGGGCAACCTTCTTTGGAATTGCAGTCCTGTTGACAATGTTCGCAAGAATTCCAAGTCCTCCAAACCTTGCATCTCGTTTAGCAACGGGCAACGTTTTTCGCTGACGACCCCTAGGGCTTCTTTTACGCTTGAGAGACTGGAAAGCCTCACAAGCAATTTACAAGCTGACAGTTCTAGATGATGCCATTCTCTAGCTGCTCAAGCACATCATGTAACTGAATCTCTCTTAGTCAGTTTTGAAAGACTGGGGACTGACTGCAATGATGAAGATGAACACTCTAACGCTATTAAACTCATAGGAAGCTCTGCAACATTTCTAAGTCCGCTGTCATCAACAAATGAAGTTGCTCGAGAATGAGAAAGCTTGGCTGATTGTTGTTAGGAACCTCCTAACGTTGCTCCATGAGAAGTCTAGATTCTCAACGGGGATCGTTGCCCAATTTCGCTTGTAATTTCCTCCATATTGCCGCCAACACAAAACTCTCTAAGATTCTTCAGCATTCCAATGGCCTTTGTGAGCTCCTCTTATATCATTTCCAACCTTCGTACACTTCAACATTATAAGATTTCTAGGGCAATCGGGTGATTCTGAAATGTTTGCTTCATATAAATCCGACTCAAAGCAGTGATTCTGTCCTCCAATCGAGCCCGGTAGCTGTCTTGACTTGCAATCAAATAAATCTATCATCCGCAACCTACTAAGATTGCCAATATATTCAGGTAATTAAGTAATGCATGTTTCACAATTCCAACTTGAGCCATGACTCAAGTCCTGAATCGAGTTTTGTAGCTATGTTATCCGACTCCCCGCAGATCCAATACCTCCAGTCTTTTAGATTGCCAATAGAATCGGCAATGCTGTAATTTCTGTATCAGATAGTTCCATTCAATTAACCACTGTAAGTCTCCAAACAAAAAGGGTAGACTTTCATATATATGGTATACACCGTGAGATGGTTAATCATTCAACTAAATTATTCCGCTAGCAGGATACCTTCTCCATGTTTTTTGCAGCTTAAAAAAGGAATTTCCCTTGAAAATGTGCTCAAACATTTTGTTGACTACAGATAAGGTGTTCTCTGAGGATTGGAGGGAAAAACTCTCATCTGCCAACGCCACAACATGTAGCTTATGTTTTTCAATAATGTTGGCGAGTCCATCTGTATTGTCAGATCAGGCAATGGTCGTCCTATGAGATTTATGAACTTGGATCACCATGACTTGCGAATAGTGATTCTGCTGATCCTGGCATTGACAACTCTGAACATGAGTTCACCTATTCAGAAGGAAGTTTGAAGTATGGACTTCATAATACAAAGTTCATATTCGACAAAAATAGAAGGATATTCCTCCACGTAAAGTATGCAACATAGGGGTAAACAGCATTGAGAGTGGCGGAGGAGGTCCTTATGATAATGCTTCCATGGCCAATATCACTATGACAAGGGAAACGGAAAGTTCATGTGGTTCAAGCTCGAGACTGTCATCAGAAAGTACTGGTAGCAACTTAAGCTCCAGAAAAGCGAGTGTAGAAGCTGCAATGAATCCCATTGCAAACAACTCTATGTAGAATCCCGAATTCCTGACGTGCCAAATCCTGCCACCGCAAGGTAACAGTTTCCTAGGGACTTAGATGTCCCTCTTCCGTCAGAAGAACGGCATAAGTTGAACAGAATCTTACAACTGTGCAAGAAAGGTTATCTACAAGGGAAAACAGACATGGAAGATCTCATAGCCAGATTGAATCAAGTGACTGCTGGGAGGCAATTCTTAACAAACAAAAGTCTGTCTTTGGTCTTGGAAATTTGTTGAGTCATGTATCCACTCATCATCTCCAGTGAAGAGAAGTGGTTGCTGCCTCTCCACCATTTTGTATTTTGAGATGAGAATTGTGATTTGTGCCATCCAGAATTTTCGATTCTATGCAGTATATTTTCGGAACTTCGTTCCCCAGCTGCTCACTGCGAACTCCCTGGCATCTATACCCCGTACACCCATTTGACCATATCTGCAGGACTCGTCAGCCTCAGATGTACTCAATCAATCAAAAGGAAGTAAGATTCTATTTGATGAATACTTCACATGTATAGCCCTTGAAAGCGTGCGGTATTCCAGTCTGTTATATTTTGTGTTGTTGGGCTCTCCAATTGAAGTTCTAACTCGCCATTTACTCCAACAATCTGGCTTCTTGCTTCCACCAATCATTAATTAGCCGATGACTCTGTCTTTCCTTTAAGGACCCTCCTCTCTCCTCCACTACATATGTGACTAGCTCAATTACTCTCCTTACACAAACCACCACTTAAGTCAGGCTAATGGTATTTCCAGTCCCTTAATCACTTTTTCCACAACTATTAAGCGAGTAAACTGCATATGAAATTATAAAATGGTTGTTGAACAAGTTACTGTGGAAAAAATTTCTCATTGTTGTGAAAATATAATTACCCTTTAAGTATTCGAATCCATTTTGCCTTAGCAAACACAAAGTCCCTCTGAACATGGATGCATGCTATATGCTGAATATTTCTAACCGGAACGAATAGAAAATTGCTCAGGAAGAAAAGCAAAATAAATTCAAGGGGGAAGAAAAAACAAAAGAAGACTTTACCAACTCTAAGACGATATGAGATGGTTCTTTCTTTCTATAATTGGCTATCGATATCGTCCCCGCTAGCCGCTAGGACCGTAATCCTTCCATTTTTTGTAATTGCCAGAAAAGAAACGTGAAATGCCGCATGCGTCGATCCTCATAACACACGTGTCTTGAAGTCGTAGATCGGGCAAATTTTGCAACCGACAGTATAGGAGATCCAAACGCCGCAGCTTCTTTAATCCTGATAGATCGGGCAACCTTTCTAAGCAAAGACATACGTGAATACTCAATTCCTCTAGCAATCCCAATTTCTCCACACCTTGAATCTCCATTAGCCACGGGCAACCATGCACTGTTAACGTTTGGAGCCCCTTTAATGTTGATACGGATAGCCTCTCAAGGAATTCACTACCACTCACGTCCAAACAACGGAGTTTCACCAGCTGTTGTCCAAGCACACCATCAAATTCGACCTCCCTCAGCCGACAGTTACGAAGTTCCAAACTGGACAGATTTGTCAAGCTGGCAAAGAGGGACCTTTCGATCGGCGACTCGACATCGACTAGAGACAATTCTTCCAGACTAGATGGAAGCCCCAACAGAGATCGGGTGTCAGCACAAGTAATCTGAAGAGTACCAAGCCGAGAAAGAGTAGCCAAATTAATCGGAGGAAATGTGTCATCTCTCATGACGAGCATCATTCTCTTCAGACTAGATAACCCCTCGATCCACTCTATCTTTGGAATCCATGCATGAATTCTGACAACGGAGGAGTTTCGTCTTCGTCTTCGTCTTCGTCTTGCGTCTTCGTCTTCTATATAAAGATTGACTAAGGTAGATAGGTATGATGGAGGGATGGTCCACAATAAATGAGAGAGAACCTCAACTCCTTCAAACTCATGGGGAGCTCTGGAATTTGTTCAAGTTATAACACCCATCCAAATGAAGTTGTTGGAGAGAGAAAGCTGATCCATAGTTGTGGGCAATCTCCTATATCTTGCTCCGGGATAGATTTAGCGTCCATCAAAAAGCATAGACCCCCGATTTCATTTGGAATTTCCCCCTCCAAATTTTTACAATCTGAGGCTTCCAACTTTGTAAGATTCTCTAGCATCCCTACGGCCTTTGGCAGCTCTCTTATCGCAGTCCTCTGTAGATACAAAATCTCCAATCCTTTGAGATTCCCAATACAAGCAGGTAGTTCTGAGACATGTGTATCTTTCAAATTTAGCTCAATCAGGGACTCTAGCCCTCCTATGAGCTCGGTAGCTTTTTTATCGGAGCCCCACAAAGACTCATCTTCTTCAACATTTTAAGATCTCCAATAGAATGAGGCAACTCTGTGATGCCCGTCCTATCGCAAATCCAATTCAAGCAGTGATTTTAATTTTCCCATGGAGTCTGGAAGTGTTCTAACCAAACGTGAATGCAAAGACACTACGTCAAAAGCGTCATCTCTCCAATAGAATGATAAAGTTGTCCACATTCATATTTGATATTTTTAGCGTCGACAGGGATCTTAAACCACCTAATGCAAAAGGTATTGCAAAAGAGGTCGCTAAAGTCTCTATTCCCCTTAGCGTCCCTTCGATTTCCAAGTGCTTCAGGTGCTCTAGTTTAGAGAGAGCAGCCATCAACCGCTAACGAGGTGTGCAACCTCGAAGAACCAATCTTTTCAATTTTCGCACTTCGAGAAGTCAGGAGTTCTTTTAAGCTTCGGTAACGAGCGATGCGCATAACTTTCAAGTTCTCGCTCACCTAAAAAAGGAAAAGAAAAAAAAAACTAAGGATCAGACAATCAAGAAGGCAAATGAGTAGTTTGGTTAGGGAGACAGATGCCAAAAAAGTAAACTGCATGGTGTAATGTTGTACCAGGATTGCCCCCATCCGGCCAATTTTCAGTAATGTTACTTGTTGCAGAAATGTTCCTTGTTGAAAGCTCAAGAACGGCTAGTTTCTCGAGACATAAATTCGTCGCATTTAACTCCGAAGGGAAATCCCTCCAAGAGAGCCATGTTAACTTGGAGAGAAGATTCTTTAAAGTCCCCTACCAAGTTCCCGCCCTCCAATTCCAAGAATCGTAAGTTGGGGCAGCTTAGAAAATTCTTCACTCGTGAAGTTGTGCCCTTTGGAGGCTCCTGTTAGTCTGAGTGCCACCACTTTGTCTGTCCGCTGGTGATAAGGAAAAGAAAAAGTTGACATTTGAATGGATGACAAACATGGTGTTGTGACATGTTTGGGTAGCTTGATTCAGTAACGAAAACCACACATTATAGCTTCGTACAGATCTAAATTGAGAAAAAGCATGAAGAAAGAGTTAATTAAAGTAATCTGACCTGTTCATACAGCTGAAAAGAATTACTTATACTATTCAAGCCTAGTAATGTTTACAATATATACATCGATTTAGCGAAATTCTGTCGCCAGATGATAACAAAGAACTTTATTGCCACTGAGCACAACCATTTGATGGAAAATACTGCCTACATATCTAACTTTTTCGAAACATAAAAAGCCTGCAATGGTTTGTGCATTTAAGAAGAAAGTTGTCATACCAATTCTAACTGTGTCTTGAGTTATAACCCGATTGCAACTCTGTAATGATTGAAAACCTGCTTGGTCCGTGACGCGTGGAAGCCGGTTGTACCCCAGAGAGTCTCTTATTACGGTTTCATGTGAGTTTCATTAAACATGAGAACGGGCAAGTCATACTCAATTTCAGGTCTCCTTGTAAATTTCAAAGGAAGGATCAAATGTAGAAGAAAGATTTACTTTCATCAAATACTGATTTGAAATGTTAGAGATGACCATCAATTACCCAAATCCACACATATTGTAGGAAAGCTTTACCGACTATACGCAAAAGATTGCGGGTTACTATAATTACTAAATTATTACAAATCTCAAGTCATTGCAGTGTAATGTTGCCACGATTTCCAACTTAGCAAAAAGCAATAAAATCAGCCTTCAAAAGCTTTGATATAGCTTAGGCCGTTGCAACTTGGATCTGTTTTCAAATATTTTGTTCGATTTCTTGAATTGTCTACTGCGTATTGCTTTCACGTCCGTAAGTGTGAGTTATCTAGGACGTTTTAGATATGATATAATATGATTTTAATTACTATCATGGAACTCTTATATAAACCGTTTCCTTTTTCTCACCTAAAGACAAATTCACAAAAAAAACTTTACCTACAAAAAACTAACTCCGCAACCGTTGATAAATACATGGTCAATTTTTTCCTACAGAAATGAGCCAGGTGATTTATCTCTTAATTACCTCTTCCGCCGACCACGTCCAAGGCAATTTGAGGCATCCACAACCTGCTATGCTTTTCGGGATCATTGTCTTCAAGTCGAAGTCATTTCTCTTCCAAATCCTAAGCTGGTCATGGCATCCATAGCGTATCATCTTCTTCTATCTTTATCAAGACATACGAGCAAGAACAAATACTATCGCTTTTGGGAAATAGCTCGGAAGCTTTCCACATGTAGTTATGGGTTGATATCTTTCTGTTCAATGAATATACATGCGATGTCTAAGAAAGATCTCTCTCTGAGCATAATCTAACACTGTCATAAACTAATCTTTAATTTTAACGAAGACTCTCTTGCTTGGGCACTGATCTAATTTCTTCAACGTGTCTTTCCAACCCGTTTTGTTTTTGCGAAAAGTGAGGAACCGATAACCTCGAGAGCTAATGGAAGTCCACCGGTTTGTTCTGGTAATTTCGAGCGAGATATCTTCATATTGAGGTGGGCGGGGAATCCATCCCTAAGGCATGTTGACTAAAAAGCATAAAGCATCAATCAGAAGAATCCATTTCTACCATTTCATAGATTTTAAACTCTTCGAAATGTGCTTGGTTCCAACTACTCTCTGCATCCTCCTCTTTGATTGGCAAAAGTTGATATCCCTCGTTGTAATGATGATTTTGCTCCCCTGACCAAACCAATCACTCTTTCCGGCAAGTTTAGAGAGTTGGTCCTTCTTATCCACGTCATCAAGAACAAGTAGAACTTTCTTATTACGAAACCTTTCTCTAATCATGTTAATCCCCGCATCAACGGGAATTGTGGATCTCAAGAGATCTGCCTTGGAGGATTTCCGACAACAATTGTTTTGGCAAGTCAATAATTCTACCACGCTGCGCAGATTCGCGAACATCCGAGAGGAAACTATAGCCTTCAAACTGATCGGAGATTCGATTAAAAGACGGCACTTGCGAGAGTCGTCTTACCGATGCCGCCCATTCCATGGATGACCACGGTAACGGACATCACGAGACCCTTCGTTTACAAGTCCATGACAGCTTCCACTTGATCATCAACCCACTAAATGATCCGCAGATTTCTCCTCCTTTTCATCAGCTTTGTCAGACCTCGTCAATAATAGTGTTGATGATTTCACCATAGCTGCCTATCGACACAAGAATTTTAGCGTAAAACAGATGGAGATAACTCTCGAGTTAAGGAAAATAGTCGGATTTCTTAAACGGGCGAAGTTTCACTACTTGCTTAAGTAAAGGAATCCCCGCTTACGAAAGGAATCAGATCTACAGTAGCTATAATGGGATAAGTGGCTCATGGAAGTCAACAGCCACATTTTACAAAGGAAAAAAAAACGAAAAGAAGTAGGATACGAAGGGATTAGTAGGGAAAGTTTTCTTTCTCCGCGTTGCTCTTCTCCCTTTAGAAAAAGTTAACTAAAGTAGATTTCGGACCAGACAACTCTTACCCTTTGTTCTTCAAGCCCAAACACCGCTGAGTTCTTGCGACCTTCGTGGTCAGAAGCGCTCCTTCCATTGGCGGAACATTCGCGGCCGAACTCTCCTCGTGCTTCTCAGAGCATCGAGGTTACCGTGGAGGGTTTGTTCTGAGCTTTACATCGTCGGGATCCACGTCCATAAAAAGGGTAGGATCATTTTATCTTTCGCTTTGCTCGAGCACTCCCATGTGCTGTGAGCTCGCGAAGACCCATACACTGTGCGTAGTTCTTGGAGTAAGATGGAAGATACAATTTTGAGGATTTGATGGCATGCAAAAGCTCGTCGCCAATCCTTTCGCCCTGACGGGGACTTGTGCTTCAGTTGTCTCTCGAAGACTCGATCCCAGCTTTGTCCAGTGTAGTGATAGAGGCAGTGCGGTAAGGTTTAGCGGGTTCTGTCACTCTGAAAACTCAAGAGACCTCGCAAGTTCAGCTCCAGAGGATGGATCGCCGTCATCCATAGAAGCAGAAATTGGGCCGCATGGCCATGCTGTGAGTCCTCTTTCTCTTCATCTTGCCTTCAGGAGCTCAAGAACTTCACCGATGTGATCAAAGCGAGATGTGGAAATCCTTCTTTCTGAGTCTGATCTGGGATTCCGCGAGAGGAAGTAGCGAATCGAGGATTTGTATATTTTGTCTCAGCACAGAGAAAAGAGAAGAGCAACCACTTGGGACGAAGTGAAGACCCATGAAAGTCTTCCGGAGTGGTCGGGGCCGACTTTATCACTAAAGCGGTGAGCTTCGCTGTAGAAAAGTGTTATCCTGAGAGTAGTGTACTGTTATACCATAGGTCGGCTTACTGTTGTTATAATGGATTGTGTTTTTGCAGGATGCTACCCCTCTTCCTTCTTCAATAAAATTGAGACCTTACATCTAGTATTACAAAGAACAACAGTCATTAGCAGTTACTTTACTTAAATGCTAATCCTGTCAAATAAAATGTGAGGTAATTTGAAGACAGTGCTCCAGACTCTAGGGTTTTGTGTATGAGTGGAGACACTTGTTTGCGTCCAGAGCTCAAGAAAGTATAGATGCTGGTCCCGCTGCGCACCGAAGAAGTTTTCTTCGCCCAGAAACTAACAAAGAGGACGGACAATCGGGGAGGAACGGGGGGGGGGTCATCTTCTTTTTTTTCCTTAGCACCGAAATAAAAAGCGAGGCCTATGGGACTTTTCCGGAGGGGGGATGAGAGAGTTTCTCAGCTTTACCAATTACCAAATTTGCATTTGAGAATGTGAATGACCCTGGGATATACGGCGGGTTCCACGAATTGATAGTCCCCTCACACCCCGACTTTATACTGTGCTTTTCATTCATTACAGAGTGTCCAAGAGCGGCAGTCGGAATGTCATACATCAGAAACAAGAACTTGTCTAAGATTATCGGCTTTCCCACCCTGCCGTGAGTTAACATGGTAAAGCCTTGGCCCACATCAGAGGCTAACAGTCATCGTCGTCACCGATGGCTTAGGCAGACAAATTTGCTGGCAGTTTAGTAGTCGCAACATTGTATAAAGGGGCCAGGACATCCATTAACTTACTACTCAGCGGGTGTCGCCGCATTCGAACATCCGCCGAGGCATAAGCCCCAACTTGTCGCGCATCACTCAATTCATCTCTCTTGAAGATTATCATGTTGTCCTACCTTTGCCTCAGTGATGCCAGCAGCTCCTCTACAATTACTGAATTAGCGGCTCAAGTCTCCTATCTACTAGATAGTATCTAGGGTCTCTGATCACGATGGGGGCATGTGGGTCCCTCTTTCCTTCTTCATCTTCCCTCAGGAGCTCAAGACTACTTCACGGATTTGGATCACCGCGAGAATGTGGAATCCTTCTGTCTTGATCTGATCTGGGAGTTCCGTCGACACTCAAGAGGAAGTTAGCGTAGCGACCGAAGGCAGTAAGAAGAGCAATGCATATTTGCGCTGTACTTCCTCGGATTTTGTTTGGTTTCTTCTCACACAGAAAGTGATCAGAATGGTGAGCGACTGACTTGGATAGGTCAAGAGCATCAAAGTCCCCACTGAATGAGGTTTCTATAGAAACGATATCAATTGATGTTATGTAATCTATAAATGAGTTATCTTCAGATTCGCTACTGTTTGTTATTTCATTTTCTCATGGTTTTTCACCTCAGCGTGATGGATTCATGATGTATCGGATGTCGCTCTATAACTTCACCAATTGTGTAGTTTCTACGAAACCGAATGCACAAGATTTCAGAAAGAACTTTAGTAATATCACAATTTCTTGAAGTTTTTTTTTTTATAAAAGAGCAAAACTCATGTTGTGTTTTTTTGGAATGAAAAATGCCTATAAGACTAATGCCTCTCTATACTCTCGAAGGCGATTTGGCTCAGGATCGAATTTGATATTTATTGTTCGAAACAATTTCTTCAATCCGTAGCTTGAAAGCTTCTGCTAAAAATCAATCCCATACTTCTCTTGAACGCTTCATCCATTTGATCATATTGATGAGGTCGCGGCTGACTCGAACTCACCGCTCTTACTTGCGCATCGAGCTCGACGGGCCTATATCTCACAGCGACTCGCGAGCGGCCAAACATATGCATAGTCGGCTGTTCACCACGTTGTGCCTTTGCAAGTCACGTAAAATCTGCATAAAGGTGACATGTAAATTTCAGATTGCTCCATCTAAGTTAATCACAGTCATGAAATAGGAATTGATGTTCCCATGGGAGGACATCGCTGGGAACAAACTGCAAGAAGAATTCCAGTTGAGGGAGCGGTAAGTCTATACGACTCCGGGGCGTGTGGATCACTTCAACAATCATCTCGATTTGACTAGAATGGCCCTGAAATTCACAGTAAAATTATGTCTCAGCTTTTCTTCCTTTTTGGCTATTCCATTGCACGCTTCTTCGTATTCGTTGTAGCAAGCATGTTCCATTGGGAGGAGTTTCCCATCATGGTTAATCGCCATCGCATCTGTTCTTCAGCTGTCTTCAAAGCCACCTAAATGGACTGCTTGCACTTGTGATGTTGTTTCGCAGGACCAGTTGTATTACGCTTTCTTTTTGGACGAGTGCGACCTTGATATCAAATCATGCCGGATCTCTCCAGAGCTCCTCAAGACCCTCTTCCAATGCTCCCTCTGGAGTGCTTGAAGATGGGTTCAGATGATAGAGCTAAAAATAACAAGTCTGTGTTTCACACCAAACAGTCAGTCGGCACGATAGGGGCAGGAGCGGGAAGAGGGGAGGGGGGGAGCGGGGGGGAGAGACGTGCCTAAGACGGGACACGAGGGAAGAGAGGAAAAGGGGGTAGGATGGACAGGGAGTGATAGGAAGGGCGTACAAGGGGGGGGAGAAAAGTGGGGAGGGGGTCTGCCGTGAGTGAGGCAGATGGGGCTGAGGGACCACGCGGGCTGGCGGGAGCTGAGGCGGCGAGCTAAGGCCCCTCCAATTCGCCCTATACGTGATTT
>JAGVVM010011118.1:0-14620 GCA_019149425.1 Psidium friedrichsthalianum
CTAAATAGTGTTTCGAATTTAAGAAATTCCTAAATGCTCATTTAGAATTTCTATTTGTGACAGAACATATGACTGATTATAGGTAAATTCGAGAATTTCAAATAGGATGACATTCGACAAAAAAGAATTCCAAATTGACACTTAAAGGCAATTTTCTGTAAAGGTGGCCTTTTAATGAGTCCAAAAACTTTACGACATGATGTTCTACCAAAGCTCTCAAGGAGAGAGATGCTATGAGTAAGCGAGTAAGGGGGGGCTTCTGGATTCCTCTAGACGCGAATCTCCCGTCCGGCGCTTTTGGATAGCTAGGCATTTGCCGAAGAACATCTATGCTTCGCCAATCTCGGCAGAGAAATTAGAATGCCCTTTTTTTTTGTTCTTGGCGTAAAAGTAATCTCAGATTCACTTTGCCTTCGAAAGGGTACAGTTCCCACATGGGCATCTGCGGATCTCGATGGTGCAGAGTCGCCTCCAATTTGAAGGACTCAAGTTCATCCCAACTCCGAATCTGGTAAAGTAGAAAAAGGAAAAGAAAACACAGCGTTATATTTTAATGTTTACTTAGTAACATAACGGTCATTTGTTGATCGAGCTACCTGTTCGATTTTGGAGACTGCATTGTTGTTCGCTTCGACTTCTTTCGGAAAGAGACTGATTTTTACCTGGGGGTTTCTTATTTGAAATGATTTATAGCTATTTCTGTAGTGCTATTATGTTCTTTTCATTCTCCCGACTCGTCCGTGGTTCGTTCTTTTCATACGGGACTGCCCGTTTAGGCGTATGGCTATCCTTCGACGGGAATGAATGCCTTTAGTTTCGATGTTGATTAGTTGCTTTTGAATCTATTTCCAACTCTGTTGTGATCTGCCCTTTGTTATTCATTTCGGCTTATTTTCCGGTAATTCAGAAAAACCCGTGATTGTTTCGACAATTGGTAGGGCATTCAGGTGGAATGAAACTTTGGGCTTTTGTTTAAGCGCTGGGAAATTCTGGCTTGTGGTATTAGTTTCTTAGTATAGATTGGTACGGAAATGAATCTATGTGGAGCTCATGGATTTACTCGAGATCTTTGTGTGTGACTTACCAATGTCTTTTATCTGCTTTCCCTTATAACTTCTTGCTCAGATATTACTTGCAAAATGCCTGTTGCTTGAACATTTCAGGCTACCATATCTTGTATGCGCTTGTTATCGCTGGTGAAATTCAAGAACGTTTGCTCAGCTGATAGCTGCGCATCTTCTCTTCTCACTCTCTCTCTCTCTCTCCTCGTATACGATGACACATTTTGATGATTGGATATGCACATATTTCATGTTTTTTGTTACGCGCTATGTTGAACAACTAGCTGCTTGTCATCAAGTTCTGCTAAATGAGACCACCTTGCTATCTGGCCTATTGGATTCCTTGTGGAGGCTGAAAAGACAGAGGCAAGTCATAACAACATAAATCTCAGCCACAAAACGATGGCATCGGATAATCTTTCCTCCAATTGCTTCGAAGCCACGCAAAATCAGATACGTGTGCTTGTTGCCGAGTGTTTTTGGATCCTTTCCTTTGCGTTGCGTGCTTCCTATTCATTGCATTTGAGTAATTCGTTTATGTACAATACAGTATGTGACTTTACAGCAATTTCTGTTCATTTTGGCCTTTGGCTATACTGGGGTTCACGTGTGTGTGTGCATGTTGCTAGGAATAGTTCAGCCACGTTCTCATGAGGGCTTTTTTTCCCTGCAAGAATATATCCAACGAAATACGTTTTTGCTCTGGGAGTGATGTTTTCTCTATACTGGTCTATGTTCATAAACTTAAGTTGTTCCTTAGTGATTATTGAGGATTTTTCTCTTAATCCTTTTTGCATGATGGGTTTGCACGCCATATTGCCCCATCGCCCCATCGCATTATTGTTTTTTCCTTTAGTATCACCGAATCGGGTGATTTGGGCAAATGCGTTACTTGGTTCCTTGATTTTTTTTTTTTTTTTTCCAGATTTGAAAAAGTTACCACACTAGCGAGAGGAAGAGAGCGCAGAGATTGCGGTAATGCAAGTTGAAAGGAGAACCGCTAGAGAGAGAGATAGAGAGAGAGAGAGAGAGCGCTCCGGAGATTGCGATATGCAAGTTGAAAGTGGATAACCGGCGATGCTTTGGCAACTTTGGTGGAGAAACAGCTCTCTAGCTCTCTCGCCGCAGTATAGCTCTTGGCGTAGGTACAGACCTGATTCCCACAAGGGATAGCCAGTCGTTCCTGGGACAGAAGTCAACTACGGCGAAGAGAAGAGAAAGCTTCTATCGCCTCAGTATAGCTTTTGTGTAGGTACAGGACAGCTTCCCACAGGAGGCCGATCATTGCTGGGCAGAGTCGCTTGCGCTGCGGAGAAGACATAAGAAGAGAAGGAAAGGAGAGACGAAGACGCGGAAGACGAAGAGGATGCGGAAGAAGAAGACGAGAAGAGGAAGACGAAGAGAAGGAAAGGAAGGATGAGGACGAAGAAGAGAGGAGGGGAAGAAGACAAGGAAGATGACATAGGAAGAAGAGAACAGCCAGAGGACGCTGACAGACGAGGAGTAGAGGACGAAGACGAAAGAAGAAGAAAGGATTAAAGATGAGACAACAGAAGAGGACCCGAAGATAAGAGGGAGGACGAAGACTAAGAAGAGAGGACGAGGAGGAAGAAGAGGAAGAAAAGGACACCTGAAGACAAGGAGAAGGAGGAGGCGTATGAAAGAAGAAGAAGTAGTTTTGGGGTGGGAAGAAAAAGGAGAATAAGTGTTGTTCACATTGAGGTATTATAATGTGTGGCTATAGGTTGTCTGTCTGAGAAAACAGTATCGCTACGTCTGATGTAATGTGAGGGGTTGTGTGCTATTGATCCTTTGGCCAGATGCTTGACATGCTGTTTTGGTACATCATGGTTATCTCGAGGCTTTGTTGGGTAAGCCCTGTCAAATTTCTGCTTTGGGGGTATATGGAAACGATCTACTTGAGTTTCATTATTTACGGGCGGAATTTTATTGGTGTGTGACCTTGCACATGAGTTCTGCTTTCCATGAGAATTTCGCACAATATGACTTCCCAATAGCAAAAATTGCATGGCAAATGCTTGAGGCAACATTTAGCTTCTTAAAGCTGTGGCATTAGAGATTTTGTTTGCGCAAAAATGTTCCATTGGAATGAACTTTCTGCTGAAGATAATATCTCATTAATAATGGGCGCACTAAATTGCGAGCGGGCTTTCTTCTGCTGTTTATCATCTTAACGTCTGTTATTTTATGTGCTCTTCTCTGTATATATATTTACAAAAGATAGGGCATGAGCTGGAATTTTGTTTTTGTATCAAACATATGGCCCTGTGTAAATGAAAACAAGGCCCCCAGTGCATACAAATGGGCCGCATATTTTGATCTCTTTCTAGAAGTGCTGTTCATGCTTTAATTCCTTAGATTGATGGCATGTTGTAGATTCACTTTTGTTCTTCTAATTAATCGTCAGAAGGAAGGTCAGGTTGACAAATGGTACTCGCCATATTCGCAGGAGGAACGAACTAAGGTATTATCCTCATTCTGAGACATTGTTTCTTTCTACCCTATCAGGAACTCTCAGTGGATTGATGAGATTTGAAACGCCATGTAAATTGATTGTGTGCTGAAAATAAGAAACTGTTCGAGTTCTTGTTTGGTTAATGCACTGTTGAGATATTGGTTTGTCTGCACCTGGTTTTTTAATAATAACTAGGCTAACATCTTTCGATGGATGGGAATGTAACTGATAAGGTCCTCCGTGAAATCAGTGAGTTAGTGCTCATAGGGTCCAAAGTTATGCAATTTCTTGTAGTGGGGGATGTTTAAAGGTCTAAAAAAGTGTACTGGATAAAGTTTTTTTTTTTTTCCCGCACTGTGAGAAGTTATTGCTATTCGGTTTCTGTGGTGCTTTATCGCCTGACAAGATTTTTGCATCATGTTGTGCAGATTTCAGGTCTCTTTTTTTGCATGTTGGCATTGTTCCCGCGGATAATTAGAATTATCGACTCGTTGTACTTGCACCATTATATAATGATTGTGTGACCTGTACTTTTGCACGTGAGTGAACAAAGCTGTAATTTTTCGATCCGTAGATCGATTTGTCGAATTTTTTTAAAAAAAGGAAAAAAAAAAAATTTAGTTAAGTTTTTTTTTTTAAAGAAAAAAAAAAAAAAAAAAAAATTAGGCAAGAAAAAAAAAAAAAAAAAAAAAATTTAAAAAAAAAAATTTTTTTAAAATTTTTTTAAAAAACATATGAAACATTCTTGATTTTTCCTCAATTTCCTGTTCTCTACTTGCAGGTTTGTGGAGCTGACTCATACTACTTCATAAGGTACGTATACTTGTTCAGTAGCAGAGATATCTAGTTTTACTGTGTGGAACAATATTGGAAAATGCTTGTTTGCTTGACATTCAGGCCTACTGTTTATCTGATGAGCTTGTATCACTGTGACATTTCAAGATCCAACATGGTAACGGTGCACTGCAGATATCAAGCAGTCTCTCTCCTCTCTCTCTCTCTCTCTCTCTCTCTCCTCTCTCCGTATGATAACAGTTGATGACTTCGTTATGCACATACTCATTTTTGAATGCTTGTGTTGACTCTAACTTTTGCTTTGTCATCTCTGCTAATTTGAGACCACCTGCTCTCTGATTATAGGATAAATCCTTGTGCGGCTTCAAGAGAAGAATCAAGAGTAATACGCAACATAATCTCCCAAGCCATAAAATGATACCATCAGATAACAGGCAAATTCTATCTTTCCTCCAATATGCTTCGAAGCCACCAAATCAGATACGATATGCTTGATTGCCGTGTTTTTGTATCCTTTTTCTTCGCTCAGCTTGTTTTCCTATTCATTGATTTGAAGTATTCTTTATGTAACACTACAGTTCGTTGCTTTCAGCAATTTAAGTTCAGTTTTGGCTGTGCTGCACTGTATCTGTGTAATAGTTTCAGCCACTTCCATCATGCCTTAAATATCTTCACTTATGCATACTGAGGGCCTTTTTCCCGCAAGAATATATCCCTACGAAATACAGTGTTGGTTCTGGGATGATGTTTTCTCCATCACTGGTCTATATTCATAAAGTTAGCTGTTCCTTAAGTTTATTGGCTGATGTTTTCTCTAAACCCTTTTACCATGATGGGAAAAACCTTACAAATCAGGACTCGCTTCTCATATTGCCAGCTGCCGGTCCCAGGTGAGTTTTAGGTAATGTTAGTTAAATTGGAAATGCCCGAAAACTTGTTTCCTCCTTTTTTTCTTTTTTGAAAAAGAACACCGTTTATCTTGTGTGAGCCTGTGGGGTTTAAACAGGCTACTGGAGTCATTGCTTGTTCTGATAGCTGTACACAGTGAAGTGAAAGAGCATTCGGTATTGTATGCCTGTGCATCATGCTCTCATCTTGCTCGAGTTTCTCTTTTACTTCTCTTTCATTTTTGATATTGGTTGCCTCTTTGTTTGTCTAATTTTTAGACCAGTCTATAGACTAATTCCTAATCAGTTTTTGTGAATCTAACATCATTCAGATTGGAGAGATAAAATCGGAAAATCTGCAAGATAGCACAAACACCATGTAGCATGGTACTGGGAGACAAAAGCCCAAACCCACCATTGTACGAGAAAGAAAGCATTCACCAAGTCACTTGGACAATGGGAGATCTCTATGACCATTACCCCATCTCCTCAAAAGGAACAATGGACCCTGTTCCCTCTCTTTTGCTGTAGCCAGAATACAAACTGAGAATATGAACACAGAGAAAGAGAAAAGAAGTGAAGGTAGTGGGAAAAAAGAAAGAAAGCTTATAGATTAAAGAGAAGACTGGATCCTGTGTGCTAATAAAGCCGCTCTTTACAGTCATACCACCATCTCCACCTGTCACCAAAGTGGACCAACAATGTATATTCTTTAAACCATGCCCAAGAAAAGAGCAAGCAAAGACAGAGATAGAACAAGAAGTGCTTTTACCATGTTCTATTCAAATTCATTTATTTTCAGTGATGCACTTACTATATTGTATGCACCCAAATGAATTCAATGACGTTATCTCACTGAAAGTCTAACCAGCTTTCCTAAAAAGGAACAAAAGTTAAAAAAAAAAAACAAAAAACAAAGAGACTTTCTTTTGGGGGTAACTGGGTTCAAAATACCCCCCTTTATCATGTGAGGATAATTTATTAGTCCGCTGACAAAGATATTGGCAAATTATCATGTAGCTCCATAGAAGTCTCATCTCTCCTGTCACTCTCTAATTATGCTTTGGTTTCTCAAGCTTAATAACTTTGTATTTTAAGTTAGGCAAGTAATTATCTAATTCTAGAGACCTACAAAAATATAACAGGCTTATAAAATTGATTAAGCAATATCATCTATATAATAAAGAAAAGTGGGGCAAGAATCAATATAGTGGGCTTAATTTTCTAACCAATAGTAGTCCCATCGGGGCCGGACTTTGGTCATCTGGTTCTCCCCATATGGGTGGTCGGTCTCTGCCCGTTTCGTGTTCCGGAAGGCGCAGCAGCCGATGGAGTAGATGCAGATGAGAAGCACCAGCATGACAATGCTGAGGACAGCAAGCTTGTGCCAGGTATGCCTCATTTCCTCAAGAACCCCGGCCTTGCACGAGTCGCAGTCATAGCACAGTATGGTCGGGGCGTTGTTCCACCGATAGCAGTCCTGGTTCTGAGCCACCATTGTGGCCATGTTGTAGTTGCATGATGTTGGTGGCTTGCAGCAACCAGACTAGTTGTGCAGTAAGTTAGTCATTTGTGATGTAAGTGTATTTGATCGTATCGGTCAATGTTTCGTATAAAGCGAGAGCTTATGCGAAAAAAGTTATCAATGGTAGTATGTACGTACATATGTTTGAGCTAAGAAATGTAGAGGATTATGTGAAACTAATGATGTCTCTTAATCAGCTTCAACAAGGAGAAAAATTCCATCCTGGGACTGAACTTTTCCTGTTCCTCTATTTTCATAGAAAGTTTTTCCTGCATATTCTGGTTTTACCAAAACATCCTTCTTATTTTTATTCTCTGCGATTCAGACAAAGAAAATCTCAAACTCCAACGAAACCGAGGCACCAAAAATTTACTCATAAGTGAAAACAAGTTCCATAAAAACCTTGTATGGTCCACAGACGTAAAAGAAGTTTTTAATTGAATTTTTTTATTTCCAACTTTTTGTCTTGATAATTTTTGTTCTTTTCCAGGATTAAACTGATTAATTGTTCAATGGCTTTGGTGTTTGATTAAACTATTAACTTGGAAAGTTGGCCAATGAAAAATTAAACTTAGGGAGAACAGCTCCATCTCATGGCCCTATGAGAACTTCCATGGCCATGCCAAACATCTTACATCAATTAATTTTCTCGGAAAAATCAGTCAAAGCCAGGAACAGAATCCAAAGAAGAGAACAACGTCATTTACCTGGACAGGGCTCAGGTCCTTCTGCATGTAATCAACGGGAGTCCAATTCTGTACCTTGGCACAAGTGTTGGACCCCAAGATACACTTCTTGATATTATTCCAACTATTTGGGTCTTGACCCTATTCCTCAGCCACTCCGAGTAGTCCCCTAGCCGGTACTCGTGGTAGTTCCTCCCGGGACCTCCACGCTGCTGCCACGGCTCGTGACGGCGAACCCAAAGACGGTGAAGATGGTGAGGGCCACCATGAGGAGCAGCATGACGAAGAGGTACAGCCAGAGCGCCCACGCGACATGGAAGCAGGCCCCAATGAAGCCAGCGAGGGAGACCACGAGGACGATGAAGCCAAGGATGAGCAGCGGGGTCTGGAGGAAGTTCTCGCACGTCGTGGAGTTCCTGGCCATCCACAGGCCGGCCCCGATGATGGGGATCGAGGCCAGAAGGGTTATCAGGTTGAGGAAGCCTATCACTGTGTTGCTGAACCGATACATCTCTCTCTCTCTGTATCTCTCTCTCTCTCTCTCTCTCTGATGGAAGAGATCAAGAGAGCCTGTCTTCCTTCACCTTTAGCTTTAAATGAATGACAACATATTCGAAGTACATACAATAATAAACAAAACAAATCTTAGTGCAGAAATCTTTTTCAGATTTAATCTCCATATTATGCATATTCGATCCACATGGTCTTATGAAAGACTAAATTGATGACCCCACAATTGGCTTGAGTGTGTACCTTGTCAAGCTGCTTTTATGTTCTTTTTTTTATCCTTCTCTTTCTGTTGCTGCATTCTCTTTGTTTCTGATCAAAGCCCTTTAAAAGATAACGTCCATCTGCTTTCCCTCCGTTTGCTTTTTTCGCCTTGGCTTAGGGTATTATTCAGTGCACTTTCTCGTGTAAAGTGTGTGATAAACTCGACGGGACTACTCAGTATTTGGGCACTAAGCATCTCGGTCTGAATAGGGCTTTAGTCCAGTGATAAAACAACCTGAATAAATCAATGTTGTGGTGTTCTTTTTCAGGTTAAATTATCGCGATTCATCTTGTGGGATGAAGACTCTAGCCTCCATGAACCCTCCTAACCATCCTATGTCCTAGCTAAGTCCTATTAAATTAAGCCAATCATATATAACATGTCTAAAAAAGATCAGCCAAAAGCCTGAAACTTACGGTTCATGAACTTGCAAAGTATTTCATAACCTTCTTCAAGTAGTCGGATTCTTCGCCCGTACTCCATCGTGTTAGAGACTCAAGTAGACTTTTAGCTGCTTTGTCTTGGGTTCGAGCCGAAACCATTAATCGATCATGTGTAACTTGATTAGGGAACTAGTAGTACACCACTCAATCCTGTGGGATCTCCCCGGATTGTTTCACAAGGCGTTGTTGGTGCCAAATGCATTGGCCAAGGCAAGCAAAGCATAACATTGCAATTTTAGGGAATTTGGGGATTTTCCTTTTATCTTGGCGGTGGGCCCACTTTTTTTGCTTCTTTCCTAGGCAAGATGGGAACAAGAATCAAGTTCAGTTTTCTAGTGGTGACAGAATAAATGTATTCTCTTCTCGA
Source organism: Psidium friedrichsthalianum (assembly GCA_019149425.1). NCBI lineage: Eukaryota > Viridiplantae > Streptophyta > Magnoliopsida > Myrtales > Myrtaceae > Psidium > Psidium friedrichsthalianum. Next base: position 9,013 of record JAGVVM010011118.1, read on the forward strand.
TTGGCTCCTGAAATAGTCTCTGTTTTCACCTTGAGCGTTAGTCTTTTTCTAGACCTCGTCGCCATTGGGTTGTTGCTTTGAAATGCGGGGGCGCGAACACTTTTTTAGCTTTTTGTTTAATATTTGTAATTCGGTATATTATCCCTATTACGTCTTCCTGTTCATTAGGGCTAATTAAGGGCGCAAGGTTTGAAATTTGGGCTTGGTTAAGAGTTCAACGTGGTGCTGCCATAAATTTCTCCTTTTCGAATAAGCATGAAATTTACACGCTTGTCCAAATCTTATGTCGAATGGAAGAGGATTCATGAAGCGATTTATAACTAAAGACTCCCTCTGAGAGGGCAATCACTTCAATGTTCATTTTAAGGGGAAAACCTATTCAAAAAGTTATCAACTTATTGCAATTGTGTCAATTTAGTTTTAAATATTTTTTTTTGCCAATTGAGTCATATACATTTTGCATTTATATCAATTCAGTCTATTCAGCTAATTTTGACTGAAAATTGCTGACATAAATGCCGATTGTCTTTTGTGGCAACACTGATGCTGTTGTAGACATTTTTTTATTTAGTTATTTTTGTTTTTGTTCTTTTCTTTTTATGTACTATTTTTTCTCTATGTCCAGTTACTAGGTGAGGTCGGCCTTTGCCAAGGCGACCTCGCCCTCACTACTGGCTGGCCTAGCGAGGCTTGACCCTCGCCGGCCCAACTACTGATAAGGGCAAAGCTAACCTCATCCAACAATGGAGAGATTGAGCCTCGCTCGGCCAGTGAGTCGTCGACCTTCTCTGGCAATAAATAAAAAAAACATAAAACAAGGAAAAAAAGATAAAAGATAAAAAAATTATAATAATTATACAAATTGTCCATGTCAACACTCGGTGGTGCCACATGTGATGGCCAGCGTTCTCGTTAGCAATTTTTCATTACTTTTTAGTCGGATTGACTGAATTGTCACAAACGTAAAAAGTTTCAGACTCAATTGGAAGGAAAAAAAAGATTTAAGACAGAATTAGCACGATTAAAATAGATTTAGGACCTTTTTGGTAATTGCCCTTTCCTAAACCTTTCAATTGTGTTAATTGCGTTATTAACCTTTTCATGTTTTATTAATTGAGTTCATGCTGTCAATTTTATCCAAAAATTACTGGCATCGATGTCAAACGTCCTATATGACACGGTCGACATTGATGTTGATAATTTTAATAATATTCCAATAGTTTTCTTATTTTGTATACATTTTTTCTTCTTTTTCTTCTTTATTTTTTTTTTACCTTTTTCATTTTTATGTTTTCCTTTTTCCCCTCCATTGACAAGGCAATGGCTAAAGGAGGTTGCATGCCTTAGGTGACTTTTGCCAAGGGCCTATGACCTTCACTACTGTCGCGACCCTCTCGAGATTTTCAGATCCCGAGGGAGTTAATGGATTGCTTGACCCATTTTAAGATCTGGGCTTAGCTAGGGCCCTCCCAGGCCCATACCAAATCGCGTCGGGGGTATTTAAGTCGAGGTCGACCTTAGTGTGGTCGGGTGACATGTGAATAGTGTGCATGCCATCGAAGTCGCCACCAATCATTTATTGAAGGGTATGACTGGAAACCCTATCGAACGATTGGGAGAGATCATTCGATCCTACGAAAATCAGAGATCTAGATTCGGGGACTTAGTTACGTCAATATTGCTATCGACGCCCTTTCGGTACCTAAGTTGGATGATTTCTTAGTCCTACGAGGTTCGTGAAGATATTCTTTGGGCAAGGTGAGTCCTAGGAGTCTAATGGGTTCATGCAGATGGGAGAGCTAACTTATCAATCACAACCATAAGGAATAATCGCACAATCAACAATGAAAGAATCATATCAAGGCAAAACAAGTCAAGTAGCATCCTAGAGGAGTCTCAGGGACCTAGAGGAAATGCCAGCTGAACCTTGGAATGATTTGGAAAAATTTGGGTCAGATTGGCCAAAGGGTAAGATGGTAATTTCCTAAGGGCTTGGGAGGTCAAAATGTGAAAATGAGTTGAGTATAATTTTTCCTTAGTTTTTCAGAATTTTTGGGGATTTTTGGGTATTTTTAAATTTTTTTTGAATTTTCCTGAATTTTTTGAATTTTTTTTTGAGGTTTTTATGATTTTCTGAGGGCTTTTCCATTTTTGGACGTTTTTTTAGAATTTTTGTGATTTTTTTTAATTTTTCCCTATTTTTGGACATCTTCTATTTTTTAGAATTTTTTTGAAATTTTTTGTGATTTTTAGGGATTTTTCCTATTTTTTAGATATTTTCTATATTTTCTGGAATTTTATTTTGATTCTAAAATTTTTCTGATTTTTCCAAACATTTTTTTTACATTTTCTAACAAATTTTCTAATTTTTCTAAAATTTCTATTAGTTTTTTTTTAATTTTTTCTTTCCACGAATTTCTATGATGATTTTTTTTTATTTTCGGAATTTCCTAATTTTGATTTTTCTAAATTTTTTTAAAGTTTTATATTTTCCCGAGATTTTTCTAAAGGATTTTGGTATTTTTTCAGATTTTTTTTTTGAATTTTTCATTTTTTTTTTGATTTTATTACCCTTTATTTTATATTTTCTGAATTTTTTTAAGAATTTCTTTTGATTTTTACAGTTTTTTTTATCTATTTTTTATTTATTTTTTTTTTGGACCGAAACGGCGTAGTTTTCAAATTTTCTATTTTCTATTTTTATTATTTTCCTATTATTTTAATTCCTATTTTATTTTTTATTTTTGTTTATTTTTAATTCCCGGATTGGGTCGGGTTGACCCGGCCCAATTGACCCAAATTCTATCCGAAACATTAGGCCTAAAACGACGCCGTATATATTAATTTTTTGGATTTTAGTTTATTTTGTTTATTATTTATTTTTATTTATATTATTCGTTATACGGACTGGGCCAGAAGGACCCGGCCCACAGTATCTAAACCCAGCCCGAAATCAAGCTAATCAACGCCTAAAACGACGTAGCTTTTAGGAGATTTTTTTTGGTCTTTCGAATTTTTATTCTTTTTTTTTAAATGACCTAATTCTAATCCTACGGTCAATGACTCAGCACGTGGCATGATTCCGACCGTCCATTCTTTATGCTAAACCTACGGCAGAGATTGAACTTTAGACTAATCCTAACCGTCCATTTATCTTTTATTATCCATTCTATTTATTTTACATTTTGACAAATTATAATGGCCGTGCTGACTAAGCGCCTACGTGGCCTTTGACTCGGTCAGAACGTCGACATGGCACGCTGACTGTATGTCGTCTTCTTCCTCGGGCAATGCTAGACGAACGGCCGAGGTTTTCCGGCGACGATCCAACGGCGAAACCTACTCCGATCGTCCTGATTCTAACGCCGATCGAATCCTGTAATCCCTAAGTAGACATACCTAATATCTAGTTCGATCTATTGGCTAAATCGTTCTAATCGAAGCTCGAACAGAAACAACCCTAGCAGATCCAATCTTACAATACCGAGCATAACTATCGAATTCATTCACATAGAAGCATCTAGAGAGGGTCAAAACACTTACCTTGGGTCCTGATCGAGTTCTAAATTGCCAGTTTTTCCCAACGGAGTTGAGGCACATTCATGGAGTTTGAGGAGCTCGTACGATAGATTCATGCAAAATCGAGGAAAAAATGGAGTGCGGGGAAGGTCAGGAGGGCCGCGGGATGAAAATGCACATGAATTTGGGGAATTGGGCTCGAGTGGGTAATACACCATGGATGCACAGAGATGAGTTCAAAATGGTAATTACCTTTTCCGGCAACGGCAACCCTGAAATCGACTTCAATCCTCTCCTTTGAGCTTAGACGAACTCCTGGCTATCCTTTTTTGCTTTCAAACCCTCTCAATCGCTCTAATTTCTTCTCTAGTCTCCTCTGTAACTTCCCCTCTCAAAATCCCCGAAACAGAGCATCTCTTCCTCCTTTTAAACCCTATTTGTGTGCCCTAATCGCCTTGAAATCTCTCCCTGGAAAACCCTATAACCGAATGAAGATTTCCCTTTTGATTCATGCCAAGAATCTGGCAAATCTCTCTGTCTTCAACGGATTCCTCCCTGTTCAAATCCAAAGCGCGCGCAGGGTTTTGGGAAGAAGATGAAGTTGATCGGGTTGGGTCAGGTCGGATCTGGTCCGACCCGATTGACCCAAATCACTTATTTTATTCAAATTGACCCCAAATTTTCACTTTTTTCCAAAATTGACACAAAATTGGTCTCAGGGGCATTGGATCTATTTGAAAATGACTTTTCCCCTGAAATTATTTAATATTTGCACAAAAACCCCAATTTTTGGGTTTGACCCGAGAACCTTTTGCAAAATCCAAAGTCTTGATGGCCTTTTTTGCAAAAATTGACTCCACCAATGGATTCAGGGGGTCAAAATCTAGGGGGTGACGTCGCCCTATTCTCAATTCAGTCCCTAGTAAATTTTTAATTTCATTTTTAGTGATTTTAGGGACTAATTTGAAAAATCAGAAATTGCATTTTGGTCCTTTTTAGCGAAATGGGCAATTCTGAGGGCTTTTGGACTGGATTTAATTTTGAAAAATAGAGGAGGATAACACGACTCTAAAAATGTAAAATGGAAATTAAAAAGCTAAATGGAATTTCTAGAATTATTTAAATAATCTAAAAATTAAAATTAACAAAGAAACCCTATATTCCAGACTTAATGTTTCAAAATTTATTTATCAAAAATGAATAGAAAATTAAATTAAAAATATTGAATATTTTTTGGCAATTTTTGACTTCAAATGCTATTTTTTATTAATTGTTATTATTTTCCTAATTTCTGAAAATATTAAAAATGCAAAAAATAAGGAAAATTATTTTTTGTTCAAAATTGGTTCCCTAGGCTTCGCTAAGGCTTCCAAAGTCGATTTTTCAATTTTCTCACTTTTTATTGATTTTTTATGAATTTTTGAAAATAAAATGCAGAAAAATACAAAAAATAAGGAAAATTATTTTTTGTTCAAAATTGGTTCCCTAGGCTTGGCAAGGCTTCCAAAGTTGATTTTTTAATTTTCTCACTTTTTATTGATTTTTTTATGAATTTTTTAAAATAAAATGCAGAAAAATACAACAAAATTAAGGAAAATTATTTTTTGCTCCAAATTGGTTCCTAGGCCAAACCAAGGTCCTCAAAGTTGATTTTTCAATTTTATATGAATTTTTATGAATTTTCTAAAAATTTCTGAAAATAAAAATTGGTTAAAAATCAAGTGTCAACAACTACCAACAATAGTTGTCGAGCCCTCACTAGCTGTAGGGAAAAAAAAAGGAAAAGAGCAAAAAAAGAAAAGGAAAAAAATTTAAAATTTAAAAAATATGAAAAAATTTAAAAATTATCCATGTCAATACCAGTCATACAATGTAGGATGGCTGACGTCTATATTAGCGATTTCCAGCAAGATTGGCTAGGTTGACTGCAAAACTTGAAAATATTTAGGATTTAATTGGCACATTTAAAAAGATTGGAAACTAAAATGTGAAAGTGCAATATATCTAGGATTTTTTAGACAATTTGACCTGTAATAAGCCAGATAGTTGCGAGATTCTCATGTTGCTTTGTTGTTTTATTTGTATTATT
>JAGVVM010011119.1:0-10131 GCA_019149425.1 Psidium friedrichsthalianum
CCTTCAAGTGAGTTGCTAATTTGCGGACCTCACGACCGTGTACAAACTTGGGGTATAGATTTTCTGTAGGGTTGGGGCTTCACTCAAACATTTTTATGCGACTTGTAGGAGGAGGGGCCTGCATCGCTACATACATATTTTTCGGAAATGATAGTTTAAAACCTCACTGATGAAGATATATGCTAAGTGTCGTGGTTACTTTCATGATTAAAGATAATTATCAGTCAATAAAAGAAGTAATGTGCACACCTCGGTAGCTGGGGAACTTAAAATTAGACAGAAGCAGGGCCACAAATGGAGAGTAGTAAGGAAGTTATGGGGTCATGTCCTAACCTTCGATAAGTAACTAAATGAAGTTGGAATATTGTATTGGTTATAACTGAGTATTAGCTCAATCATGCAATAATCGCAGTTTATATTTGGCTGTTGCACACTTGCCAACATGTGTCAACGCAACTGTGGCTTGCTAGATGCTGATATTTATGGAACCAATCTGTTCACTATGATGCAAATTACATGAGGAAACCAGACGTGACATGAAGGTGCGTTAACATGTCGAATTTTTCCATAGCAAGTGTAAAAAAAAAAAAAACGTAGAAGATGATGGAGTTCATCTCAAGTTGAAATTCTAAAGCTCATCTATATAATAGTAATTTGTGGTCAGGAACTCTTAATCGTTCTTCTTCTATAACTGTGGGTAAAATGGACTTTAAGTTTAAATTGGATAATCATGGTAACAACTAATTTTGTTTGTCTAGGTATGTTAAGATTGAGAACTAGAAGAATAAATAATGCTTCTCTATCCTTGCAATTTGTTGACACAGATGCTGATTTATCACATTTTCAAACTTAATTTTCTTAATTTTTTCATTGGCATCTGCTCAGAAAATACCTATTTACTTAACACAGCATAATATCCGGAATATCTTTTCATGCATAGTAATCCCCTCTTGTTATTGGCAGTAAGAAGATGGTTCCTATCGCGATGATGCGGTCAAGTGTATGGCAATGGGTTTGCTTGTTGAAAAAGGTATGCACCAATTGTATGGAGAGGTTCCTATGGTACGGCATACTGTCCAATCTTTCCTTCACAATTCTTTAAAAAGATGTTTGATGGATTATCTTTAAGCCATCTAAATGATATCTTGTTACTATGTTTCCCATTTTTTCTAGCCGGATAAAAGGACAGCAGTGAAAGAAACAGATAGTTGATTGAAAGAGCACCTGCTCCAGCCCACACCCCCCCCCCCTTCTTTTGGCTTATCCTTATGTCAGGGATTTGCGGGCTTTGGTTTTTGGGTAGAGTTTGAAAACTCAAAGATTGCAGCATATTAAAACCAGAGAAAATTGATAGGTCATTCAATCTGTACTCAGCTCTTGGAATACGACTGGTCCCAAGCACAAATGACAGATCCCAAAGGACAAGTTTTCCCAGAGTTAAGCACAGAAAGGGAACACGATCACCAGTTCTTGCATAACTTTTGGATCTTTAGCTGAATATCTGCTTCCGACTTGTTACATGAGATGTCTGGCTCCAAACTTTTGGTAGTAATGTTTTGGGGACTTCTTGTCTAACTTCATAGCAGAAATGTTGATACTTCTGATGGTCTCACAAAAAGAAAGGGCTCTGTGGAATCTGATCTTGCATTGTTGTCTGATGACGTGCCAATTGCCATTAAAGATGGCTTCCTTTCTGGCCACCATATATGAATGACACACAGTACAACCAAAACATCATATACCAATCTTTTTGGTAGCTAAGGACAGGCACCTCAGTGTCCAAATTCCCATATTTGTTCCACAACTCGTTCGGGCATCAATTTGGTCATCTTTTCCCTAAAAAGTGGATCGCAAACAGTAAGGCAACCTACAACTCATGGACTTATGTGGAAGAGATTGGTAGCTCCCAGAGCTTCATCTTTTGCATACATGGAGAGCTACTGAAGTGGGGTTTTAAGTATTGACACTTTGCAAATAAAAGAGAAAATCTTAGTTTACAGGCACTTCCTCCGTAGAAATGTATTGGATACATGAAAGTATGTACTCTTGCTTTGTCAGTGGATGAATCTGATCTGGCTATGATTCTTCAACCTTTGTATATAGGCTGATTGTAAGTATCACTGCATGGTCGGGGCAGCTTGAGTGATCATATTGATTCTCTTTTTATCCCCTGTTATTGGATGTACTGAGGATTCTTGGTTTCAAAAAGTATAACATTGGTGGAGTTTTTGAAATTTAGGACAGTTGATCTTGGGGAACTTGCATTGTTTCGATGGACCTTTGTGTCCATTACTGCATTTATATTCCTTCATGGTTGGTGATTGCAGCTTTTGAACAATCAAGATTTTTCTACAGCTTTAACTTGTAAAAGCTACTGATTCTTTCTTGTTGCAGGTAATGAATGCTCTTGAAAAGTTGACAAGGGGGGTCCATTGGGGGAATCTTGATATTCTTGTGGTGGATATGCCACCAGGCACGGGCGATACGCAAATAAGCATGACGCAGAGGCTACAGTTATCAGGTAATCTAATAACATCTAATTTTAATTAGTTAATCAGAAAACCTTGGTAATTGAGGTTGAGGATCGGATATTGGTAGTACCAGGCCTTCCCTGGTATATAGTATGACGTCTAGCTGCACCTATCCCCCTTCGTTTATATTGGAGGGAGAAAAATGGAAATTGAAGAGACACTTGTTTATTTTTGGGCTCATCCTTTCTGAGGTACGAAAAATGGTACTTCGAGGCCAAAGCTAAAGGTACACAGTTTGAAAGGAATTAATTAGAGTGTATTTAAGGAGGCCGAGTAATGTTGAAGACTAATTGAGCCAAAAAGGAGAACTTGTTGGACTACGCCAAAGGTTTGCATTCCCATTGGATTGTGGCTATTTATGCCTGAGCTAGTGCTTTCTTTTGGGTCCAGTTTTTTAAATATATGGATATTCAAGTTCCATCCTTTTAGTGTTGGAGTCAACCAATTGATCAGAGCTTGATAATAGGACTTTAATTTCAACCAGAAGATACTTCCACGTGTTCTTTTGGTAATTGAAAGTGCATAAATACCTGAATAAATACATGCATGCACACCCACTAAATACACATAGGTACACCCACATTCACACTCATATATTTGCATTGTCTATATGTATATATATGTATGTCTATTTTCACAGATCAGTGAGATTTTACACTTGGTATAAAATTGTAAGACCCTATACAATTTGAATGCTAAAGTATAGGAAAGAGTTTCTTTCATGCTTGAGGCAAATAAGATTAATGGAAACGAAAGTTGGTTCTAATTCTTCCAGTGAGGGACCGATCCAAAAAATCAAAATCTTCCATTCAGAATTTCAGTTTGTGCTTGATTTTCTTGTATTCTGCTCCATTAAGGTCTTGAAATGGTTTAATTCTACTATAAAATGGTTCTGCATCGTTACATGTCAAGGACTTGAAAGCTAGTTCTTTGTTACAACAGGTTTCAATAAAGAAATTTTTCTTCATCTTCATAACTTGGATGCACATCAAGTGTCTTGTATTTCTGATGTTTATTCTGGAAGTTACCTCAATAGTTTCTGTTATTTCTTTTTCCACTTATAAGCTTAAGTTATATGCTGACAGGTGCGTTGATTGTTTCCACTCCTCAAGATGTTGCCTAATTGATGCTCGAAGAGGAGCTAGGATGTTTGCTAAAGTTCAAGTTCCTGTATGATCATTTTCTGGACCATCCTGATGTAGTGTGCCTGAAGTGAATTTGCACAACTACTTAACAGCTTGAGTAACTTGCAGAGATTGCTATCTTGGAAACAGCATTGCTAATGAATTGCTTGCATTGTCTTGCATATCTTTGTTCAGATGGTTTTTGAGATGTGAAAAAGCGCTCTTTAGAGTTTGTGTATTCAGCTTTCAAGAAGTTTTGCAATTCTCATAGTTCATCTTTGCACTTTTAAAGGGGTCCCATTGGACATTGTATTTCACATGGCATGTTTATGTTATTATTTTTTCTGACCAAACAAGCAGTCACGTGATGTTGTTAATAATATTCAGGTTTCCTATTTTTCCTATTTGAAAGATTCAAAGCATTATTATGTTCTCAAATTTTCTAGGAAACTATTGTTGGATTTTGGGAATTTCCATTACAGAGGTCACTAAACAGATCAATTTTTTTCTATTCTGTAGATGAAAACATGAGGCAGGAAAGATTCTTGCACCTGTATGACCCAAACCAGTGTGCATTTTTTGCATAGCTGTAGCTATCTTTTTCTGGTGATTTGACTTGGATATAAAGCTCAATTCTAGGGAAAAAATGTGGGAATTATGAAGAGCTTCCTGCATGTTTTGAGTTGGTATTCTGCATGTTATATCTTGTGGATATCTGACCTCCCTTGCGTGAATATCTTACAATCCTTCATCAATTCCCTGGTATCTTATCCTTTGTTGGCTATGCCTTCCTGTCAGTATCATGTACAAATACACATGGAAGACCAATAGGCTAATATCCAGCCAAAAAAATTGTGTTTGGGTTTAAATTGGAAAGTTTTGAACAACTGTGTTTGTAGGGAGTGCAGAATTTTAGGAATACAATACGCTGTCATTTTTAGGTGTCTTGCCTGGTTGGAAGAAATTCAACAATTGTGATCTGCATAAGTTCATTTAGAGGGTTACTTTACAATCACAAGGAATCTAAGGAATTTGGATGATAAAAAGCAATATCTTATCAATTTGAGTCTGCAAACAGCCAAAGTATAAAATGATGAAAAAAGGAAGCAGTCTTCACTTGTTTGAAGTATTAAAAAGTCATTCGACCATCTGCCTCTATTTGAGTGGTGTGCAGACTTTGTGTAACCAGAAAAGTTTCATATGCAAACACATAATGGAGGGAAGCTTTTTCCCCTAAAGTTTGATTGGTTTGGGGATTTATTACTTTCGCATAATCTATTTTAACTCATTTGTTGTGGACCATATGATAAATTCTCCGTAGCATGGAGAGAAATGTATTGGTTCTGGCAGTAATTGATCATGTCATTGCATATGATGCTAGAATATGCTTGTGCCTGTTTTTGAAATGGAAACTCACATTGTGCATCATGTGTTCTAGGGGTGATTACACCTTTTCATCTCATATTTGCAAACGAATTACATTTTACATCTTGTACTTTGAAATTAGCTTGTATTCTCTATTTTCAAAGCTACATTTTGCAGTACGTGTGAATAATCATCAACCTCTCTATTTTGCACTATAAAGGTATTATGGTGTTGAATGGTGCATGTGCCCAAAGAAGGCCATATTTCCAAGAAAATTTCACCTGTTATGAGGGTCTTTATATATATAAGTGTTCAATATTGCGTGACGGCATTTTTTCACTAAATTATTGCAACATTTTTTGAGTGGTTGCATAATGGTAATATATAATGATTGTAAAGTACTAGTGGATGCCAACTATAGGATGAAAGTCTATTTTGGGGGCCTGGGATATAAATGATGCCAAATGTAACATCTGATTTGCTGAAAGTGTAAGTAGTTATTCAGAGTATCTAATGTAATTGAACGTTAGTGCATAGGTTAATGCAGAGGCATTATGTCATTCACTCAGTTTGGTTCATGCTGTTGCATTTCGAACTTTCTGATTTAGCGAGTTTCCATGTTTCAAACTGGTATTTGTTTGGGTCAAGTTGGATGCTTCTTGCAACACTGTCTTGTGAACATGGGTGATCTTTTACAGTTGTGTGTGTATCTGTTCCAGTCAGTTTTATTATACAGTGTTGTAATATTTGATTTCAATTGGATGCCATGCGTAAAGTAGTAGTTTGTCCTGTGAAGTGATAGATTTTCTCCCTGCAGATTTTGGGGATTATAGAGAACATGAGCTACTTTAAATGCCCACATTGTGGTGAACCTTCATTCATTTTTGGAAAAGGAGGAACCCAAAAGACAGCCAATGAGATGGGTTTGGAATGTATTGCTGAGGTATGTTAATCAGGGTGATGTCTCTATGTGCTGCCACACCAGAGCCTGTCAAATTACGTTTTAAGAATGCCTTAATTTTGTTAAGACATAAAAATACCTAAATCTTTTATATGTTCTTTTTCTCCCTTTTGCTTTTGAGTTTGCCATTCAATTCTATGGTAAAGGGTTCTTGGCTTATTTAACTAACAAATGCCCTTGCTGGTCTCTTGAAGTGTTGAACATAGGAGATGTTCTTATTATCTTGGATCCTTTCAACTTGCAAAGTCAAGCAAAAAAGATCTACATTGTAATTATAAGTTTCTTGGCATATCTTGCCTGCACATATCTTGGAGAGATCGCCAGTTAACAAGCTTATGAAGTCTAAAACTGTCCTACTTATATACTTGCATAATATGTAATTAATATGCTTGCATTGGCTGCATAGCCAAAACTCAAGCAGATGAATTCTGTGGATAAAGATCAGAGCATGCTCAAGATATGGATTCTGGGTCTTGTACTTGTTTGGTAGCTTAAATTTGTTTTTGGCCATGAGATGGTCAAAACCTTGTCTTAGGTCCGTTCATGGAACACACTAAAGTTTCAAAAGCGGGATACTAGACAAATGCATTGGCGTACGCGAATGATGTGGGCTGCTGTAGCATAGTTTGGTGTCAATTAGTCTGATGCTAACACAAAATCATGTTTTGTTCAGTGTTAACATGCTCCTTTTCCCCTCTTCTCCCTCAGATACCATTGCAAGGAGACATCACAGAGAGTAGTGATGAAGGTTTTCCTATTGTACTATCGGCTCCCAATTCGGCTGTTTCCAGAGCTTACGGTGATCTCGCTCATAAAGTGATGGACAAGCTGAAAGGATTGGCTGAGCAGCAGTTGCCCCACATGGAATTCCACCTGTGATATCGTGATATACATGTAGTTCGCCGGCTTTCCTCCTCTGCTTTGATAGTAGACGTAGATGCTTTCTCAATTTAGGTAGGCTTTTGAAATTTTTGTAGGCATAATCTCATATATTTAACTTACAGTTTTGAGTGCTCAAAGAAAATAGAACCAACTTAGGAGGAACTGCCTTTGTCATTGAAAGTATTCATGTAACTTTTTTTTTTTTTTTTTTTGGGGGGGGGGAGGAGAGAGAGAGAGAGAAAGCATCATGTGCTTATTGTGATCCATAGTGAAGATAGTTTAACGCGATCTTTACTTTCAATTTAACTTTGGGAAAAAAGGAATTTTCATAGAAAGTCATCCACTGTCTTGCTAGTCAATGATGTTTTCATCTCTGATCTAAGCAATGTGGAGTGTGCCCTTACCGTAATTGTCATTTCCTTGTAGTTTGTTGGGTTTATTACTTTAGAATATTAGCAAGTTGGGGTTAATTATGTAATTGTACTAGGCTTATACCTAAGCCTATAAGTACTTGTTTTGTTATCAGAAATAAAATTCAATTTGCTCTTTTATCGCTAACATGGTATCAGAGCCAAAAAAAAAAAATCAAAACCCTAAAAATTGAATTCTACTGTTCACAAACCCCTAGCCACCACAGTCGACCACCACAGATCCAGGCTCCGGCGAGGTCAGATCTAGCGCCGCCTAGAGCTGGCGACCTCAGCCCAGCGTCGCCTAGGGCCGGCGACCCCAACCCAGCGTCGCTCACCTCCCGGCGACCTCCCCTGTGACTAGACGACCTCTTCATCCTGCGACCAGACCAGACGAACCCCCCCCCCCCCCAGCCCCTGCGACCCCCCCAGCCCCTGCGACCTCCCGACGACCTGAAAGTGTTATGTAGATTGGCTGAACGGTGTTTTGCTGAGTTCGATGAATTTGGTGTTCTGTGGCTGTATTAGTGATTTTGAGATTGTTGACTATGATACTTGAAGTGTTGGTGTTCTGTTGAAGTGAGAGGGTATTGGTGTACTAAAGAAGTGTTGACTATGATACTTGATTTGACTGACTTTGACGGTTTATGGTGTCAGCATTATGAATGTTGTGTCTGCATTTGAAGTGATATTTGTGGATACTCGAAGAAGTGATATCGTCAGTGGTGTGTTTTACTTCATTGCATACGGGTCAAGTTCTTGGTGATTGGTGATAGAGTTTGTGGGGATGTCTACTGAGTTAGCTAGTTCTCCATCTATTGTTCGGGGTCAATTCCCATTCGGTACTTCTTCGAGTTTTAGGATCTTTGGGTCCATATTATAGCAATGACAGGTTTACACGAATACCTTGATCAAGTTGGACGGTACTAATTATCCTTCTTGGTCAATGGCTCCTTTATCAACATTATGTTACTCCAATCGCCAGTCCATGCTTGATGAGTACCCAACCTGAAGATATAGCTACTGAGAAGAATGGAAGGTTTGTCGATGCCACTTTAACGTAGCATTTTTATGGGGAGTATGGCTGAAATCTGTTCGTTAATTTTTCTGGATTGTGGCGACAGCCGTGAGGTAATGGATAGTGTTCTTTACTGTATTCTGGCATAATAATATGAGTCGATGTTTGGATATGTAGGGAGGCTTTTATTTGAAGCCACAATTGGTGATGCTGGGTTTAAAAACAAAGGCCCCAAATAATGTGCCTCGGTTTTGCGTTCGTTATAAAGGGGAATCACAGCGTCTTAAGTCTACTTCCCACAGCTACAACGGTTTCCTCAGATGCAACAACGAGTAGGCTGACCATGATGACAGTGCTCTTTCTTTCGTGGCCCTTGTCCAGATCACACTGCACTTCGACAGCAAGATTACCTCTCAAACACCTCTCCATCCCGTTGAAGAGGTATTCCTCGAGCTGCGCGTTATAACTTTCCATCCAAGAATTAACCTTTCAGATAGTAGTGCTATGGTGCTCGTGGAGGCCAGGAAACTCGAATGGTTCTGTGTTAGTAGTCGAGCCATTGGGAGTTTCTGACACACAACTCATACCGTTGTCGTTGGTTGTGGGCTTGCAAGGGTCGAGGGTTTGGTTCGTAGTGGTTGGCAATAATGCTTCCTTATAGGAGGCTCGTGGTGGTGGACGAGCAAACCGCTTTTGTACTCGTTGTCAGTGTTCCTGGACATAGCCAAACTGTCCGACTAGTGTTATGATCTTTCCTCCTGGCACTGCGGGTCCTTACCTGCCTCTATCGATCTGACCGTGACGTCCCTCGTCTGGACCAAGATACAGTAAAACTTGAGTTGTGTAGATAGGATGAAGTTGTCCGAGCCCGACAGAGTGTGAGTGGTGTTGTCACTGTTCCCACTGCCTACTTTGGCACAGTGTGAGTGGTGGTGTCATGTCCCTGCTACTTTGCACAGCTAGTGATCGTACCTGTACTATTGAATAGTGCAGCTGCTACTCGTCCTTTTGGATTTTGACTCAGGTGCCACTCATCCATATGACTGGTGATTCTCATCTTCTCCGAGGCGTCTGCACCTCATCAATTTTCCTCCACGTCATTCAACATTAGCAGATGGGTTTCTCGTCCAAGTCACTGGTACAGTTAGTATCATTGAATTCCTCGGTCCTTTGACCTAGTTGTTTACCATATTCCACAATTTCCTTACAATTTATTTATCTTGTCTAGTTTTCTATTACTCGTGATCTTGATTGCGATATTATCTTTTCTCCATCTCCTGTGTTCTTCAGGATCGGAAGATTGGACACCGAATAGGTGGTGGGTGGGGGGTGGGCGTGACGGTGGATTAATACATCCTAACAAAACCCTGAAAGTATCGCTTCTGCTGCTGCTATTCAGAATAAAGCTGTGGATGATTTCTTATCAATAAATTTATAGAAAAAAAAGAAAAAAATACAAACGATTCACTGTCGGCCTTGGTCCATCCATCATAGCGTACTCGTACATTTCCGTTTGTGTCTAGGTCAGGTCCGTCCATTTAATTGTGACCTTTCGTTGGGTACCGTGCATGCTAGACTCGGCTGAGCAAGGGGTGGATATGCCTCTTGGCTTACTCTTGCTTGTACGTTCACAGGGGAGGGGGTCCTCATCTTCGCCTCTACCTTGTTTACGGGAGGGAAGTGCAGGGGGGGGGGGGGGTGGGGGGGAGGGAAGGGACATGTACAGACGCGAGAGTGGGGAAGTAGGGTGGGGGAAGGAGACGCGGAGGAAGGGGCGGGGAGAGGCGAGGAAGCGGGGGAGGAGGGGGTACTTCTTGTCTCTAGGAAAAGGGGATGGCTT
>JAGVVM010011120.1:0-21214 GCA_019149425.1 Psidium friedrichsthalianum
CGACACAGCGGCTTGTTCGTCAGCTGACTTTATAGTACAATTCGTTCCATGTTAATGGATCCAATGAACGATTTGTCGCAAATATTTGTTTTTAATTGTCTATCAGTACGTCAAGTATTAAAACTTTGCATTTTTTTTATCTATTAAATTTTTTCGGGGGAAGAGTGTACTTTTTTTTTACCTTTTTCTTTTTCGGATCAATAGCTAAGTAGAGACTAACTTCTATAGAAGAGTTTTTTTTTTTTTTTTCTAGAAGAGTTGTTTGTATACAACGCTTGTGTCTTTGTTTTGGTACACGGACCTCCAAATGACAGACGGCGGCTATCAAATTCCTGAATTTCGAAAACAACCCCAGCCCCCCCCAAAAAAAAAAAAACAAAACAGAAAACCAAAACAAACCAAACAAAAAATGCTGGAAACTAAATAAACATATAAAAGGACAAAAATTTAAAACCCGCCGAGGGTTTCAAGTTTCAACGATTCGTCGGCGCGAAACAGCGGAGAGGCCGCCCAAAAGGAATCGCCCGGACACGGCAACGGAAACGAACGAACCAACATCGTGTCTTCTCGCATATTTCTCTCCTCTTTAAATAGACCCCCAAGTCTCAAAGAAGTCAGAACCGACCATCACCTAACTCGGATCTTAAGAAGAAGCAGACGGAACGAAAGCCCTAACCCTAAGCCTTCCCCGCCAGCTACCAATTTATAGGGCTCTCTCTACGTCCCTTCACCCGCCTCATTCCCACCCGTCCTTTCTCTCTCTAGTCTCTCCCTCCCCCGACCGCCCGACGCTCGTGCTCTCTCTTTCTCTTCCTCACCATCGTCTGGATCGAATCTGTGAAGCCAATGCCCCCACTCGTTGTGATGTGTTGGAAATCCCGATCAGCAGTAGCAATTTTCATGCTCTCTAGGGCCCGTTTTCCGATCAGGCGAGACGGCTCTCGTTTCACTGTTTCGGCTCTTGCACGGGAGGCTGGATACTAAATCGCTGCGTCTGCCGGTCGACGCCTTGAACACCCCTCCTCACGGGGGAGGGAGACACCGGTTCGCCCGAGATCGCTTCCCGATTTTTGCTTCTTTCTCTCCCATCCTTCTCTCTCCTCTCTGCGTCTCGTCTCTCTCTCGTCATCGTTGTCGCCTCTTCGATCTCTCATTTCTTTTCCTTCGCTGTCCTCGGATTTGGTTTTTATTCTTGTTTTTGTGTGGTTCTTCGGTGTCGTTTGTTATTCGGTGTCTATTTTTGTGTCGTGCGATGTTAATCTGCTAACCAGATCAGAAGAAGGAATATATCGCCCATGGCAATAGGCTCCTGACTCAGCGTCAACGTGGCGTGGGAGAGCGCTGGTTCGCATCCTTCAGGTGTGTGTTTTGCGAAGAGGAGCTTGTTGCGGCGGTCATCGACGCCCAGGGGTCGTCTCAAATTCCTACGCCCCGCCTGAGTTTGTAGGCGGTCCCTGTCCTGGTGATCCGATCTCAACGATTTCTTGCTGTACTGCCCACTTCGTGATCAGATGGTATGTTTGTAATGAGGACCAAAGACGTGTGCCGTGAAACATGATCGAGTGTTGATGCGTGGAACTTATATGTATATGAATCTGGTCTGTTTTCCTCGTTGAATTTGACATATTTAGAAAGTCTGAATGTGATTTGGTTTACAGATTAATTCAGTAGGGCTGAAAAGTTCCAATTTGAATTTGTCAAAATCTTAAGGCAGTTTTTTTCAATTGGTATGTGACTCTTATGATTCTTACGAATTTGCTATTGTTTTCCGCTGCTGTGCGTCCGTGGGATATGATCGGGTCGGCCCGGAGCTCGGAACTTCCTTCTATGCAAGAAGCCGAAGACGGACCCCATGGCTGATGAAAGGAGGTTCCCCTCTGCCGCCCATCCCGAGGAAGGGGCAGCGGGAAGCTGTACGGTCGTGGATCAACAAGTCCTTCAATCTCAAGTATCTGGTCCCCCTGTGGGATTTAGCTTTTGTTGAGTGATTGGCCGACTCCTATTTGTGATGGCTCTTTGACGTTTATTGACTGGGTCAAATTGGTGTTGTAGTTGGTCTTGCCATTTTTGGTATTGTCGTAGATCCTATGTCACGGTGGTTGATCAGAATACTATTCTCGATCATAAAATGCTTTGTTGCTTTTGATATATTTTGAGCTTCACAAGCACACGAATGCTCTGCCTCTGTAGGTTCTAGTTGCATTTTTTATTTCCATTCATCCCCGACGGTTCCCAAGAAATCTTCCTGTGTGGGAACCAGGAGAAGCACGTATGCTGCAAAATTTCTCAGGATCACTACTTGTTGGTCCTTCATGTATTATAGTTTTGTCCCTGAGGTTCCCGGTTGGAAACAGGAAGAGGGCATGTATGCTCATAATTCTTCAGGTTTCAGTGGCTCCTTGATGATTGCATTATATTGTAGTCTTGACTGAGCTGCCCGCAACTTTTGCAATGCAATCTTCTTATTAGGATTTTAAATCATGTGCATTTCAGATGTTAGATGGATGTGTACTGAGCTGAATTCCCTCCGCCATCTACGGATGAATCACATGACTCCATGTGGAGTAACGCTGGTGTGGTTGGGTAAGGTCGGATGATTTGTTTGCGGCTGTGTTGATATCATGTGCCGAAAGTTCGTTTGGATTTGTAGCATTAAGCTGGATGAGCTTTTGCCGTTCGAACAACTGCTTAAGGAGAGAGTAACGTTTGAGGTGATGAAAATAGGCTTTTCTTAGCTTCCCAGTGCTCTCTCCTATTGTTCTGTTTTTCATTTTTCTTTTTGATTATTCTGAATGTGAGGTGGGTCACGAGAACAGACAAATTGTCTTGACAGGAGATTTTGTTGATTGGAGCTGTGGCGTAGAGTCACTGATGTATCGAGGAGGAATAGGAATGGGGAGAGTGGTGTAATTTGATTTCACGGTTCACCTACTCCCTTTTGCGACTTTTCTCTCCTTTTTCCCCTTCTTCTTTTTTTCAGCCTTTAATTTACTTGATCTCCTTTTTTGCCTTTGTTTTCTTTACTTGACAAGTAAAGTGCATGATTCAAAATCTAACAAATATATTGTACATTTAGGGGCTATATAGAATTGTATAGCGGCGTTGAGAAAATCTGATTCATATAATTGAATGTCCGAGTGTGTACTTTAGCTTGATTCTAAATTTAACAATTAATGACTACATGCGAGATATCAACTCGCTTTTTACTTTACCGGTGACATAACCTGTTCATTGTCTGTCTTATGTTTTAATGCAAGATTTTTCACAAATATTTGGTATCGTTTGGTCCCAGCTTACGGCTCTGGGACTGTACCATTATATTTAGTGTGCCCCCTTAACTGTAAATTCCATGTGTTTGATAAGGGAATCAACTGATTAGACGGGCATAGCTGAGGAGCCATATGCTTCATAGGACGTCGTTATCTTATTACACGCTATTGTTTTTAGGCATAGAATTAGTCACACAAATTGTATTCATAATAAGAGTTATGTGGTATCCTCCATGGACTAGCTATGGTGACTCTATGCTACTATGAAGCAAAAAGTGTATTGTACATTAAGATGTTGATAGCTAACTTTCGTAGGTTCATTACAGAATTTTTTTTTTTAAGTTTTTGTCATGAGGTTCATATGGAATTAGCCATGGAGAAATTACCATTGAGTTCTAAACTTTCTGTATTTGTGGAGTCGATTCAGTTCATTTGGCGAATTGGTACTGATGTATATAATTTTTATTTTATATATAACCTTTTTTTTTCCGTTTTATGGCTCGTGCCGGGGCAGAGAGGCGACAATTAGGTCCTCGTCAGCTGCGGCGGGAAGTGATCGTAGACACTCGCCCGAAGGTTGTGCGCCAGGGGCTCAGCGGCCCTAACCCAATGTCCTAATGAGGTTCCCAATAGCCATTGTTGGGTGGCCTCGAGCTTGCCCTTACTCAAAAATTATAATGTTAGTGTTGTTGAGTGCTTGGCTAAATGAACAATTCATAATATAAAGTTTATGATTGCCATTGCCAAAAAAGAGAAAGATTAATTGACATAATTACAGTTTATGACTTGTTTTTTGATGATTTTTGCCATCATAATCCTTTTCGTACACTAGGTATAATAATGCAGACTAATAACTTTTGCTTATGGGAGGAGAATATATAAAGTAAAAACCAAATATTTAAAACAAGAGTTCTTAAGAAAAAGAATTCGTCATGTGTATATGTAAATGGATGGATTTTAATTTAAAGATGTTTATGTTTTATTATGCGTAACCATCGTAAACTCGCCGTGATTGAGAACAAAATAAAAAAAGACCTTGATGATTGTGATGATGATGATCTTATCATAGATTCATTTTGGTTCCTGGAGATATATGAGATAATGGAAAAAAAGAAGTGGTCGTAAGGGAGGGAAAGAGCTGGGGGGGGGGCGGGAGGGGGGGGACTGGTACATATTATATATTGCTTTGAGCCACCATCCACCAATTACGAAATCTGTTCAGACACGAGACTAGTTGAGTACTTAGCCTCTCAATGTTTTCAAAGTAGCTTTTGGTCATAGTCCACGTAGATTATCGTTGTTCACATAGTAATTTTTGGCCAAAATTGGTCAATAGACTGAATTGGCAAATATTGAAATGAAAAACTTACACTTAATTGCAAATTAAAAATTTATTGGATGTGAATTAGTAAAAATCTATAAATTTAAGATTTTTTGGATAATTTTTTTTGCGAATATCTAAACTTGGACCAATGTCGTTGATACCAAGGTTGCAAATTTCATTTTATGACAAAACCCCTCATACGAGGGTGAAAATCCTAATCCATGAGTAACCCTACTGAGCTCTGATTTAATAAAACATCAGTATAATAGCTCTAAGAATAGGCCCATAAAAAATTTTAAAATTAGAGCAACTATGACACTATTAGATGAAAAACCCCTTGTCATTACCGCTAAACAGCACAGTACACAACTACCAGTCTCTACTGTATAGCTTGTTGATTAGCAATGTCAACTGTGAGTGTACTTTGCCCCCCTCGACTCATCTATTACTATTGCAACCCTTATAATTTGGGAGAACACGTAAGCATGTGTCCAAAAGTTTTGTACAATAATCATATTAGTGCTGACAAGTTCTTTTCGAATTACCTAAGTACCACTTTATAAAATAATTAGTTAAGTGCTAATTGATTGTTGTCAGGATTTGACGTGGCCTTCTTTTTATTTCTCCATTTGACATGGCTAGACTGGCATGCCCAATCATCATATATAGCTCAAACGACGTGTCCACATGTTTGCTTCAAATTAAAACCCCAAATCAAAAACTCTATATTTCCAAATTGGAAGCCTAATATCAACCGGAACCCAAATCGAAATCCGGTCGAATTGCCTCCAATGCAAATCGATAGTATGATGGACTGATGCAGCATTTGCAACTCTAAAGTTCTTTTGTCCGCTCGGATCTAGCTAGAAGAGTCAATTCATGTTTTAGAACTTTTGCAGCATGTTGCTACAAAAGCAATTAGAGTTGAGGTGGAAAAGAAGAGGTCAGCGAGCAAGCCAAGCTCCTTTGGGAGATTCTTGAAAATGTCACCGTGGTTGAGGAAAATTCTAAATAATGACACGAATGATCTCAAATAAGAGATTGAAGTAAACTTTATTTCGAACAAAATCTGAAATGGCATCGTTATTTCAAAAAAGGCTTGATTAAAGATATTCTCATCATTTTTTTCTTTTTTTTCATTGGTTTTTTTTTTATTGTGATCAATGACCTCACTTAGATCTGGCGAGGACCGCCCTCGTCGTTTCAAGCGAGGTTGGCTCTCACTTGTGGCCTTAGAGGGTGACCCGCCCAGCCCTTGTCGGTGGCTGTTGTGGTCGGTCACCAGCAAAAAGAAAAAAAATGATAAAAATATCTTTTATTAGATCATTATTTAAAATAATAAGGTCCTGCTCCTATTTAAGCTCTTTTTTTTTACTCTATGGCACAGAGATTTCTTCTTGTGAATTTTTAAAAAGAAGATAAAGAAAACTCTTCTAGTAGATTCCTAGAAAGCCAAGGCAGCAACGAAGCGCCCTCGAGCGAGGAAGCGCAAGCAAGACGAAGTATCTTTCTTCTTCCTCTTCTTCTTTTTGGTGCGAAATGAACTGAGTGCGGAGTCTTCATTCAATCAACTGCGAGTCCACGGACATCTTCTCTAGCCGCAGCGATGGCTGCCACAATTTCGGCCCCCTTCAGTTTCATGCCTCACCGTCCCCGGCGAACCGTTCTTTCGAGCTCTCCTTCAAAGGCTATTCGGTTTCCGAGTACCAGAACCGGGAGGGTTAACTTTAACATCGATGCTAACAACAGTTTATTTCTTGCCCGGGCCTGTGGCGATGGTGGAGGCGCCGTCGACGCTTCCACACACCAGTCCACGTCTTCTGTGAGTTTCTTTCTCGTGGCCTCTTTCGTTTCTATTGCGGAGTACTTCAGTTCCTCAAGGTTTTCTGTCTTCTTTTTTCTTTTGGTTGTGATTAATCTGGGCATACTGGTTTATTTTATATGGGTCGGAGGTGCATTTTCTGGGGGAGGGATTTTGACGATTGAGTTCAGAGGATATGGGATTGTACCTGTTTTGGCAGTTGGGAAAAGAAGAGTGTATGTTGCTGTTGTTGCACATAGGAAGTTCGCAGATGTTCTTCATTGAAGTTATGTCATTTTTTATTTAACAATTTCGGAGCTGTCATTTGTTTGTGGATACATGTTTTTTTTTTCCCTTTTCAATACTGTTCATTGAAATGAGGAACGGGCACGGGAATGCCCTTATATTTAATGATAACGAAGGTGTAAAGGCGCTTATGTCCCATATCTCTACTATTTATTCATGGTTTGTATAGGTTCTTTGAGGAAATAATCGAGCACTCTCAGAGAATACGTAGCTCCTTTTGCATTTTGCTTTGGAATGAGACCGGAACCTTCAAAATGCCCGCCCCCCCCCCCGGGCAGGAAATTTGGAGTGAACAGTGATTTTAGTGCATTCCTTCTGTTGATATGACATTTAACTTGCTTGCTTACGTCGATGACAGTAAGATTAGATCCTGAGGGTTGTGATATCTTGTCTCTCTTATTATTCTTCCCTGCATAGGTATCCCTTCACTTAATTATTAGGCAAGAGAAAGTCAAAAGAGATATGATTGCTGCATATCGTCTCCTTCCCTGTATCCGACATTGTGTTGTGCTATTTGGTTCACAATTGTTCTTGTTTTTTAACTTGAGATCAAGAACATTGAAGGAAAAGATGGTAGCAATTCCAGTTTTGGGGATGGTTATGTGGCCTTGTTCGTACGGATGCTTGGGCTAGACCAAGATCCCCTTGACAGGGAACAGGCGGTAATGGCCCTTTGGAAATACTCACTGGGAGGGAAGAAGCAGATCGATGCCATTATGCAATTTCATGGGTGCATAAATCTAATAGTAAATCTTCTTACGTCAGACTCAACTTCAGCATGTGAAGCAGCTGCAGGACTTCTGAGATCGATATCATCCGTAAATATATATAGAGATTCAGTGGCTGGAGCTGGAGCCGTGGAGGAGATAACCGGTTTGCTAAGTCGACCTTCTCTGAATCCCGAGGTATAGGAGCAGTATCTATTGGCAGAATTTCTCTCAAATATATGAGTCTTGGAATGTTGATATGAGTCTTGGAAGGAGAAATTGAGACATTTTATGAACTAATTTCTGCAGGTAAAAGAGCAATGTTTGTGTACTTTGTGGAACCTGTCAGTGGATGAGAACTTCAGATTAAAGATTGCTAACTCTGAGGTCTTGCCATTTATAATTAAATCCTTGGATGATGAGGATGTAAAAGTGAAGGAGGCAGCAGGAGGCGTATTATCTATATTGGCGCTAAGTGAATCATGCCACGAAATCATGGTTGAATATGGTGTCATCCCAAAATTGGTAACGCTTCCTTTAATTGTATAGTTCCTTGAGCAATAATTAATTGATAGTACTCTGAGATTTAATGGCACTTTATTAAGCAAACGATGCTGATGTGGTGCTCACGTGGCAAATATTTGGCAATTCATTGTAATTTTTTTTATTGTTTTCTTTTTCCTTTATTTTGAACTTCCTTGTTTGTTTTCTTCCTTGGTTTGGTGATGGTGAGGACTGCAGCGATGGTGATGGTAAGGGCGACAGTAAAGACGAAGGATGAGGGGAAAAAAAAAAGAAAAAGGGAAAACAATATTGACGGAGGGTTAATGTGTGGCGCAGGTCTAGTCTACGTATGGGATTTTTGGTGTCATAAAAAAAAGTTTGGGGCAAATTTGCCATATCGATGCAAGTCTTGTGTTTTTTGTGTCACAAAAAATAGTTCGGAGTAAATGTGTAACACGTGTATAAGTGTGGGATAAATTTGTCACTCGGCTACAAGTTTGAGCTTCTTGGTGTCATAAAAAAAAAGTTTGGGGTAAACGTGTCACAATGGGTATAGTTTGGGGTTTTTTGTGGCTTTTACCCTAATAATTTAGTAGTGCATGGCCTCAAGTTCTTGCCATCCGGCATTGAGACGTACTGGAAAAATAATGTTGACTTGTACAATGCCATTATTCTGACTTACTTTGAAACAGTGCTTCTGATTGAATATGGATGAACACCTGCTGTAGTAAACCATGATTAATATTTTCCTCTCTTTTGTATCTGTGAAGCATTTACTTGTCATCATTGAGTCATGTGCATTGAAACATGCATTACATGTATAAAATTGTCATAAATCAGTGTTACAATGAATAGGTACGGTGACCCTAGGAGGCTTGGAGCAATATTGATCCATACTCTCTCTATTTCCATGCAGAGAGAACTGTAAGAGATACTAAACCGCAGAATTTTTTAGAGTCATTCAGATGATCATCTGTCATAAAGTGGATTAAGTCTGTCAGTATAAGCACATCTGTTGAGTGGAATTGGCAAATGCACTTGTTGATTCATTCGTTCTGCTTGTTTTCCTCTTCTTTCTCTGAATGATGATAACTTTTACTTTTGGTTTTTCTTCACAAGAGGCTAATCTATTTGGTTTTCCAGGTGGAAGCACTTTTAAAGACTGATGTTGAGGGATCCAAAGTCATCAGAAAGGAAGTGAAAAATGCGTTGTTGGAATTTGCTAAGAATGATTACTATCGAATTCTAATTATTGAAGAGGGCCTTGTTCCTGTTCCCATGGTTGGTGCACATGCATATAAATCCTTTAGGCCATCTTTGCATTCTTGGCCTAGCTTACCTGATGGTACAGAGATTGAAAAGACTTCTAAGGGTCCTTCAAGGTTTGGTGCCTCTGAGTTACTGCTTGGATTAAACGCAAATGGCGAAAACCTGAATGTTGAGGAAGCCAGAATGAATGCGATTGTTGGGCGTACTCAGCAACAATTTCTTGCCAGAGTTGGGGCTATTGAATTAGAAGAGGAAACAAAATCTCAACCTAGGAATTCTTCTGGTGGGAGGTTAACACTTTTGCCATGTGTGGATGGTGTAGCTCGGCTTATTTTAATTCTTGAACTTGAAGACGAGTCTGCCATAGCAAGAGCTGCTGAGTCAATTGCTGATGCATCTATCAATGAATATATGCGCACATCATTCAAAGAAGCTGGAGCTGTCAAGCATTTGGTGAAGCTTTTAGAGTGGGATAATGATGCTATTAAGATAGCTTCTACCCATGCTCTTGAGAGATTGTCCTGCAGGTAACATGGGAACTGATACCTGTCACTTTCATTGTATCGGTTTTATGTTATTATGTTTGCTTTCATGTGGTCTATGATCTCCAAAGTGGTTTGTCAGCCACCTTCCTCTTAGTATTTGGATTTAGCAACCTTCTCTTCTTTTACATCTCTGTGATCCTATAACTATTTTCATTTTACATGTTGATTATTTTCTTTTGCAGCAATGGTGTTTGCCATATCATTGAAGCTGAAGGTGCTTTGCGTCCCTTGATCAATACTCTGAAGCAGAAAGAAATATCTGATACCCTGTTGGACAAGGTTTCATTAGCGATTTAGTTTCATTTACTTCTCTTCCTCTTTTCCTAAATGGCTGAATTTTCATTTGCATAATCTTTCTATTCTTATGGGCAGACGCTGGATTTACTTGCAAGGATTTTAGATCCCACCAAAGAGATGAGATCCAAGGTCACTTGTCTTGTCCTACGTTTTCTTTTGTTCAAGAACTGTCTTTGTCGACAAATGACATTATGACCATCTTTACTCGAATGCTTCAGTTTTATGATGGACCAGTTAATGGATCAAAAGGGAGTTCTGAGTCAGTAAGTAGATCTGATGCTGCTAATGGGTTTTCTGGGATGAGCTCCCTTGATTCCACATCAACAACAAATTCAGAGTACTCGTCTGATCTCTCTAACCAGACATCTTTTGCCTCTTTATCATTTTAATGTCAGTTATTCCTTGGCATTTACTTCTGATTTCCAAGTATGTCATGTCACGTCAATGCTGTCAAAATTATCGCCCTTTAATCCTGTGACTTGTTTGCCATCCAAAAATCACAATGACTAATTCAAGTAGCAAAGGCCAAATACGGCACAAATAGGGGTGCGCAAAAATCACTCTATTATCGTATTGTTGATCATGAATTTCACAAATATCTGAAGTGAACGAAATCTTCATTTTCACGTTTTTACTGGGTAACCTTTGCTAAGTTTGTCTACTAAATGAATGTTGCATGATCTGAGATTTGTGTGGTGCTTGCAGTACTTGGATTCTTATAATATAATATCATGACCTTGTGTGGACTGTATGAAATGAATTCTAAAGTGTCTTCAAGCTCTCAATATTAATTATAGCTTTGTTAAATATAACTAAGCACTGGATACCTACAAAAGTTTGTTACCAAGCAGATCTCTATCCCAGGAGGATAAACTAGACAACCCCCTTAGAATCCAGTATAGACTGCATGTCCAATGAAAAAGTATGTAATCGGACCAGGAAAAGCTTAAAAGGGAAAGGAAGTAGATAGGAAGTTTATCAGTCAATTACTTTACATACTCCTTTTGCAACTGTCTAGGTATCTCCTAGACTGAATCTTGCAACCTCTGCCATTGCACCCGGTAGTCTTATGCTCGGTTGCCTAAAACTGACAACTACTCCATAGCTGAGTTGTCATCATCGTCTTCTTAGCCAGGTCTTTGTACTTCCTTCCTGTTCTTATGCATCCAGTCTCACTGGTTATCGTTGTTTGCCTATGGTCTTCAGTATCAGTGTTACGGGGAAAAATGCTGTACTGATGATCTCCATTCTCTCGAATATATAGAGCATCCATAGGAGTCATAGACCTTGACAGGGAACATGAGCGATCTGGAAATAATAGGGGTTCTTTAGTCTCTTGTCAATTCTTAGTCTCAAATGTATCCAATATATTTGACTGTAAGATGGGTAGACGCAAAATGTCTAACAGCAGTATTGCTGGGTTTGGATAAGCTTCTACTCTGGACTAGGGATTCATGTATGCACACGTACGCGTGGATAAATGGGTAAGTTTGAGGAGTTGGAGATTCTCTCTCTCAAGCAAAGTAACTAATGTGATGTGGTCAATTTATAGAAGTAAGGTATTAATTCTTATCATTCAAACAGATTTATAAAAGTAAGGTTTCAGATTATATTGCTTCTATTGGTGCTTGCGGAATTTGTTTGAATGAGTGCATTTACTTTTCGCATGCCTCGAAATAAACTGCAGGGTGCAAATGCTAGACCCTGCTGTCATTTCTCGCCTTTTTGAGATTTTGAAGACATCATCATTAACTCTACAGAGAAAAGCAGCTTCAATCCTCGAGTTCGCTGCAATTACCTCCAATGTGGGCATAGTTGATCCTGCAAACATTGAATCTGGCCTGGATGCGGTCTTCCAGCAAAATGTTTTGAAAGGTAAACAAAATGTAAGCTCGTGATGAGAGGATTTTAAATTTCAATATTACATTTCTTACCAATAGCACTGTGGGTTGTAACTTGTGAACAGCTGGATTTCTTGATTCCTGTTCTAAAGGCCTCATTGTTGAGTAAATATTTGAGGTGCTAGCGTGAGATTCGATTGACGTCATTAAGTTTTTGAGTCGAAAGCTGATAGGGATAATGATAACACGCATGGACTGTGCTCACTGACTGGGAAAAGAACTGGCAATTGGAGCGAATTTCCATTCTGCAAGACTAACTTTTAGTGATATGCACATACCTCTCAAAAAAACTCAAGTTAATATGTTTGTCTTCTGATGTCCATGGAGTAGAGTCATATAAATACATTGTACTTGTGTGGCCATTGTTGCTTAGGTTTCGTGCAAGTTGTAGTGTAGGAAATTCCATAATGTTCTCACTGAATGATATTGAGGCCACTTTGTTTATTTGTTTGTCCGTTGTTACTCTGACAATGAAAATACTTTCCTGCTATGTTATTGCTATCATGATACAGTACTTCATTTATTTGTTTCTCCGTTGCCTGTATCTAACAAGGAAACTTATAAAGGTCCATGTTTACTCTGGCTGTTTGTCTTCGGGTGACCATTTATTGTTGCGATTGCCTTCTCTTGTCCAATGTTCCCTCCTTAGTTTGGTTGATGATATCCGTCTTACTCATGGACATTATGTCTTTGTAATTACCAGACACAGAATCTGATGTGAAGGGAGAGCAGCCAGAAACAATATACATTGGACGTTGAATGAAGAAGTGGACTTGCAATATCTGCGGCATCTCGCTGCTAACAAAGCTTCTCGACTCTGATCGCCTTTCGCAAGAGTGTAGATTCTGCCCATTTCACAGTCTTACTCCGGAAAGTCCTCAAATCCAAGCATTCCTGTCCACTGTAAGGATTGGGTGGCTGCTTGTTGGTGAACTAAGTTCACTCTCGGGTTTTAACAAGTCTTTCGAGAATCCGATTAATGTGGAGGTGACTCTCTTGAAACAATCCCGAGATTAATAGAAAAGCGAAAGCCTCGTTTTCTCCGGAGGCTCAAGAGGTTGCGGCTGTGGAACTCACCGGATAATCTGCCGAGGGTGTTGTGGATTCACACGAGCGGGTTGCTTCTGGTGGCGGCATCTTCCCGTTGGTTAATCTCCTAGAAGAAGGGACCATGAGGGCATCTGAGGCGGCTCTGTTGATACTGTACAATCTGAGCATGGACAGCGAGAATCATCCGGCAATCATTGCAGCTGGAGCCGTGCCTGCCCCTGAGGAGAATTGTTCTAGTACAGAGACCTCAGTGGACGGAAGCGCTCCTGTTGCTGAGGATATTGCCTGTATAGTATGATGGCGAGTTCAAAATGCATAGGAAAACTGAAGTACAGATGAAAAATAGCGTGGCGGATGCAATCCACCAGAATTTGATACTTGCATTACTACACTTTATGATACCGTCAGTCAAAGGGTCATTCTTATCTTATATGTGGTTGTGACTTGTGAGGGGAGGGGGGGGGGGGGGGGTTACGACAAAGTTACAATTTATTAAATTTGATTAAATTATAACTCCCCTTACATTATAAATCCCTCAGATAATTAGAAATTATAATTAAATCCACCTCTTTTTTTAACATACAGTAGTATTTTAAATCTGACTTCTGGAATTATTTCAAAACAACATATGCTTTCTTTGTCAATCTTTTATTTATTTTTTAAATACGAATATGTATGTGCTTTTATTTTGTCGGAAAAAAAAAATATTTTTGTCCTTTCCTTTGCTTTACTTGAGAAAAAGTGTCAAAAAACGATTTCTTGAAAATATTTCAAATAATAATCTGCAGTGCTTTTATTTTCTCAAATAAGATTTTATTTCAAATGAGAGCTTGGAATATCATCTTTGTTTAAAAAAAAGAGAGCATGATCAATGATAATTTCATCATTTTTTAATTTTATTTTGTGTTTCTTTTTTTTTTCAATTTCATTTTATTTTCGAAGGCAACCCTTGCTTGGGGCCGATGAGGAGTAGCCCTCGCTAGATCGAGTGAGGCGTCTCTTGTGGCATCAAGGGTGATCTCACCTTGACGACCATAGGCAAGGCAACTCTCACCTGGCTAGGCCCTTTTTTAAAGCAAAGAAAAGAAAAAAGAAGTCAAAAAGAAAATGATGAAAATATTTTTGGTGAGGCTTTCTTTTTTTTGAATTAAAGAGAACACTTCAGTCCTTTTATTTAAGAAAATAAAAATAGTCCTTATTTGAAATTTTCTCAATATTTTTTTGACGGATTGGTTTTGGTATTATTTTCTTGCGCATTGTTCATACCTCGTCACCCGGGGCTTAACGCGCGCCGAAAACTCTCGCAAATTTTCTCAGGAAAGCAAGTCGAACTTTCCGGGAAAATCAAACAAGGGGCGACCCGCGGCAGATCACAAAACCCTCGAGAAACCACTCCCCCATCCAATCGAAGTCTCTCCAATCAATGGACAGGTCCCGCTGCAAGAGCTGTGGCTCGAAATCCCTAACCCGGACGACGTCTCGGGCATCCTGGTGTGCTCCGAGTGCGGCGTCGTCGCCGAGCTCCATGACTTCCAGGCGCATATCGGCGGAATCAGCGGCCCTGTGGGCACTTCGTCCGCGTCGGCACTTCAGGTACTGGCTCCGTCTTAAATTACGAGAGAGAAAGTCTTCGAGGCCCAAAAGCTGATCGATGACTTGCTGCTCAAGTTAGGTTTGTCTAGTTCTCGGTCCGAGGACGTTAAGGACATGGTATATAGGGTCACGGAGGGTGAGTTCGGGATGGGCGATGGTTCTCGGTCTGATTGGCGCGTGCGCTTATGTCGTCATGAGGAGGGAGAATCAGTCCCTCCCGATCGCGAGGTGGCATCGGTGATTGGGTGTGATGACTACGAGCTAGGTAGGATGGTTGTGCGCGCGGTCGATTTTCTTGAATTGAGGGGTGAATTCCACTGTTTATGACATCGTGTTGCATACGAGAGGGCCGTGAGGGCTTCTCTGGCTTCTCTAGGCTTCCTCGGGATAAGGTTGAGACAATGCGGAAACAGGGCATGTTTCTGATACAATGTGCGGTGAAGTGGTCTTGACAACGGGGAGGAGGCCGCTCCGGTGGTGGCGGCGATATTGGTTCTCATTGCAAAGCTGAACCAAATAGAGCTTGAGATTTCGCAAGTTTCGGAGGAGCTCCATGCTGCTGTTGCAACATCCAAGCGGCGTTAAAGGAGCTATTAGAGGCGCTTGTGGATGTTTTCCCGTGCCTTACCTTGGGGGAAGGACGTTACAGTAAAGAATGTACTGAAGAATGCTCCATTTGTGATCCAAACATGGAGATTTAATCGATTGAAGAAGCATGGTGTGAAGAGAGAGGATTCAGGAGTCGGCAGGTTGATTTGAGTGATGTGGTAGGTGAATGTTTGAGAAAAGATGTGTATGATTTTGATGTTACTTATTTGAGAGCGCGAATCTCATATTTGGAAGCGAAAGATAAACGTGATCATCAAGGACCAGATGTGCATCAGTTGGATAGGATTGAGATTTCACACGAGTGTTTGGCGTTGGCTTACTTGAAATTCTTGGAGGAAGGGGCCTCCCTTATATGCACCGTGAAAATGCAATGCTTGTGGCAGAAGGAGAACGGACTTTGATTTTCACGCATCTAAAGATTGGTGGAAGGGAAAATCACAATTGAGTAAACGGTTAATGCTTAAGGGAGATATTGGAAAAAGGATGTGGGATTGGACGCTATGCCGCATTCTTTTGTCAGCGGTGTATTGCTAACGATGAGGAGAGACAGAAGATTGATGCTGCTAAGCAGCGCATCAATAGGATCATGCACCCCTCAGCTTCTGGCCTGACTGACGTCTTTGATTCCCCGAACATTGAGTTCTGTGCATAGTAAGAAGGAAAAGAAAGAGAAGTCAGGTGATAGATGTGGATGGGAAGATTTTATGATCGAGGCCATACTTCTTCATCAGGTGAAGGAGGAGGAAATCGAGAAGGTCACTACAATACTTTGCTTGATTTGTATGTCTCAACTCGGGGGTAATGTATGGCACTCTCTTATGGAATACAAATACTAACTTTTGGAACATGCTTGATTCTTTTGCCTTTTGTTGATAGACTTTGCGCTTCCCCCTTCTGTTCTCTTAGGCATGCTGGATTTTTTTTTTTTTTTTGGAAAAGGACAAATTTGGAGATTTGTAGGAGCGTCTGCATGCACAAGGCGCCATGATTGAAGGGCGAAATGCCAGAATCTCGGCTCCCACGATGTGTCGGCAAGTACAGCGCTGATGGCAGCTGGAGTTGTTTGTCAACAGAGTTGCGGAGTATTTTGGTAAAAGCAATAGTAATGGAATCTGTATAGCATCAGTAACTCGTTTTCCCGATGGTTGTCGAATGAAAAACATCAGAGAAGATCTAAATCCCATCTGCTTAGTTCTACATAATAAATACTGTTTTTAACCTCTCTTATTCAAATTGTTTTCTTTTATTTAATCCTTCAAGTCCAGCCAGAGTATGAACGAGACTACAGAGAAGTTAAACTGGGCTGAGCATAATGGACCGATTGGCCCTACTGGTTTGGTCTGGTTCCTAGTTCCTAAATGGACGGTATATGGGGTTCCGTTCCTGGTTTCAGGGGGGGAACTAGAATCGATGGCTGCCTGCCCACCCGGACCGATCATTTTTTTACGATGGAAAAATAAATTTTACAATGCAATACGAGAACCTAAGCAAATAAGACAGTAATAGAGAAGTAGAAGAGGCGGAGGAGAGGAGGAGGAGGAGGAGGGTAACCTTCCTTGGTGGAAACGATTAATCCAGCTGTGGCATCATGCTCATCAGTTTTAGGGATTTTAGCAAACAATGGCTAAGAACAGACGATTCCTTCTCTCCGTTCCAGCAAACAGCACGTATAAGCTGAGCCACGCATTTTTTCTCCACTATAATTTGTGACAGGGGTAGAGCACCTGAGAGAGAGATGCAGGACAGAGAGACAAAAAGAGAAGAGGGTCAACTGTACGGTTGTACGAGCATAGAGCGTGGAGGATGGGATTATTCTTGCTCGATCAGTTTTACCGATTTTATTGGACACGCTCGGGAACTGGACCACACAATCCCTAGTTTCCAAATAATTTAGGAATCGGGACACACCAGTTTGGTTTCTCAGTTCTTGAGGAAACTGAGATCACGTTCCGATTCCTCGTTCTCTTAGTAACAACCGGATCAGACCTGAGGAAACCCATCACACCTAATATACTTTTTGGGGATTTGATCCATGTGCATCTTTTTCGCTTGTATCTAATGTTCGGATACCGAATCCTTAGCTTCTCTTATTTCTAATCTCATTTTATAGTTGGTAATTAAATCAATTCCATAATGGTATCTTATGCTGTGTTTGTTATAAAGAAATGTCATAGGATGGAATCAAGAATTGAGGATGGAATGGAAGAGCATAGATGGAACAGACGATTTGCAACATCTTTATTTGGAAAACCCCAAACTCCAATTCCCCCAAGTACATAACGATCAAATGAGACGGGCCGACATGTGTTTTGGTTTTTCTTTCGGTTAACCCATACGATGGGAAGTCTCCGGTCCTCCATTCATCGTCCACAGAATTCCACGGCCGCCGGAGAATCTTTGGCCCCACCACGTTCTGACCGGAGAATCACATACACTATGTAAAAAAACGAATCCGTCGAAAAGAGTAACTTCAGTGGATGCACTGAAGAGCATTATCCGCATCATCCGAGAGAGAAACCCAGCGGCAGCTTTCCCCGTCTCTCGGAGAGTCAACCTCGCTGAGAGCAGCTCACCTAGTCGCTATTCCTATGCTTTGGACTTGCGTTTCCATCGCCACCCACGCGCATCGTTGGCGAGCCTCGTTCGCTGACGACCGATCCTCACCTTCAATTCCCGACTGAAGGTCGACCCGAATCCCTCATCCCCGAGAATCAACCACACCAACTCGCACCGGGAGGCAGCCGAAGAAGTACCCGGAAACGCAGCCACCACACGAATCACCAGGGGGGGGGGGAGCGAGCTTTTGCGCCGGCAGTTCAGTGACGCCACGGGGGGACCCCAAGTACTCCCTCCTTTCTTCCTCCGTCTCTTTTTTTCTTTCTGTTTCTCAATTGTGTTTCAAAGGCATAATTTATCTCGGTCTAAGTAGTAAAAAACCTCCCATGAAGTCCCCATGGCAGTGGCCTGAATTATGAGATTCTTTGCGTTTTTGTGAGATTGTGATCAAAATTATTAAACTGCGGCCGGGCGCACCTCCATGCCTCGTTCATTTTTGTAGCCAAACCCTGGATTAGTTGGTCTGGTGTTCTTATCCAAAGACCTGGATATACTTGATTACGATGTGCATAGTTCGATTTTTCTCGACGTCGGCATGCCTTTACATATAGTGTGAATGCTTATTGGGGGAGAGGGTGAATTCACTTGGAGATGTTAGGAAGCTGGGCAGAGGAAGTCTGTTCTGGATGGGGTGTCTACAACTGATTGGCTGGAAAGTGGAGAGTTCGGTGGAGAGGAAAGCTCCGAAGAGCGGAGTGGAATCCTGGATCGAACCGAAAGACACCCGGCATCTGGCAGGTAATGCCCTTTATGTTTTTTTTCCCGCCTTCATCTATACTTGTGCATTTTTGTAAGTTTCGCGAATACTTTTCTGGTAAGTTGTGTGCCGACTTCTCTAAAGATTCTCGCTATGTTCCTTGCGATCGAACCAATTGAGTCTATGTGGCAGTTGTGTGGCTGCGCTCTTGCACTTGCCATTGCTAAGTTTGATATGATGAGCCGTCTTTTATGAGGAAAAAGCATCTTAATGGAATGATGTTCCATGGGTTTTTTGCCTGCATGGGTTCTTTGCTTCTATTTTGCATCCGGTGCCATAAGCTACCATTCCGAGTTTTCCCTTTCTCGATGAACCTATTATTGAAATGCCCTGCGCATATTCATCCCCCCGTTCAATGCTTATTAGCCCCAGGGTGCATTATGCCTATATGTCTGCTCCGGCATTTGATCCGGAACCAGCTACAGAATGGTAAACCAACCTGAAGCTAGGCATTGGAAAAGGCTCAAGTGCTTTGATTGCTGAACCTAGCTTTCCAAGGGCTCCTCATACTCAGAGATGCATGGCCACTGATAGAGAAGTTCAGTAGTTTAGAGGGTCAGGATGATCTTGGAGGGATTTCTGTTGGCATGGATTCTTCTGCAGTTTTACACTGCATTTTCCTTCGGTGCTCGTGTAATGAACTGCGTAACTTGGTCACATTAACTACATGCGATGAAAGCTCCCTTACTTTCCTAAGAATATTGCCGTTACTCCTCTCCATGTTTGTTTTTGGTCCTCCTTTTCCAGCATTGCTTTCTGCAGAGTAAGCTTGTTTGCTGCCATCCTTAAAATCCTCTGAATGAAACACTCCCTGGAATCCAGAACCCGTTTTCTCATGGGTATTTTTCTTTCAATGATCTGCTCGCCGAGACTTTGGGCCCTACATTAGCTACCCTCCGCCGCCTGTTTACGGCGTTTCTTTCGTGCTCGTCAATTATCATGTTGGAGATATCGAGTCCTGATGGACTGTCCTGCCAAAGGAAAAAAAAGACAGACAGAAGAATCTGTTGTAAAGTTTGGCTGATAACGAAATACAGCAAGGAGCATGGAACGAAGCCGCTCTTGTTATTTTTGTAATATGATAATTCTGAGTTTGGAACGACTGCCTTTACCAAATCTGAATCTTTTTTGCAATCAAACATTTCATCATTGGTGCAGGGTTCTGCATCTCTTGCTGTGATTTTTGTAATTTAGCGTTGCCGCATTTTCTTTCTTTTTTCTTTTTTTTGGTCAAACGTGTCCCGTAATTTTTATATGATTTGACACTAAGCTTCGAGAATAAACGGTGATGATGTGCGTGCCCGGCCTGGTCAACGAAAGCGTTCTTGGTCCTTGTCTGGTCATATTGTTTCAAAACCTCTAGAAACTACTAGAATTCCGTCTCTGTTCCTCCAGTCCAAAAGCCTCAATTTGAACCAAAGAAATCGATGTAGCGCCACAGATTTGCCCTGGAAAACTATTGGGGGGAAAAGACACCGGAAGTTGCCACGATTTGTGTAAGGTGTCAAATTCTTTTTTCGGATCATTTAATGCTAAACCTGTCTTCTTGGATCGAAAGTCCGACCTGGCATCTAGTTTTTTTTTATTTCTTAATATCATGCAATCGGCCAGTGACTGCCGAGCATCCGTTAGTAATTAAAACAAGCCCAAAGTTTAAAAAATATATCAAAACAATAAGAATACCAAATTAACTAGATTAAGAAAAAGCTAAAATTAAAAAAAAATGTAAAAAGTGAGAGGCATTGTAGGCGAAGGTGAGGTTTTGTTTTCCTTTTAATTTTTTAAAAAATTTAGCTTATTTTTAGTTATATTAAGTCCACAGGGACTGGAATTTTTAAAATTTGTCACTTAGATTAGAAATTTAATTGTAAAATGTCACGATAAATAGTTTTAGCCGAATTTTCTCTGATTTTGAACTTAGTGAGGTCAACAAAATTTTGACACTAAATAGATTGGACACAATTTTGGAGACACAAAAAAATTGCTCTGGGCTCCGGGGAGGAAGTAAGTGTAATGTAGGGTAGGTGGGGGATGACGTTAGGACTGTATCGAGTAGCGATAGGTGTGGCCCGACCTAGAAGCGAGGGAATGGATCGAAGGAAGAGGAGGGGGGACGAGGAGGGAGTAAATGGGGAAGAGGCGACGGGGGGGAGGCATGGGAAGCTGGGGGGGGGGAGGGGGGAGGGAGGGAAGAGAAGAAAGAGAGGGGGGGGGGGGAGAGGGAAGAAGAGGGGCCGAAGCACCGAGGGATCCGGAGAGAGAGGGAGGGAGGCGGCAGCGGGACGACGGAAAAAGGGAACGAAGCAGGGGGGAGGAAGGGGGAGGGCGAGGGGGCTGGGGGGGGACGGCCCGCGAGCGGGGCGAGCCGCGACGCGGAGGAGAAGAGAAGACGAGGGCGCGAGCGAGGCAAGGAAGAGGCACGGGGCGAGCAAGGGAGGGAAAGACAGCGGAGAGGCAGGAAGAAGGCGAGGAGGAGAGGAAACAGCAGGAAAGAGGGGGAGGCAACTCAGAGGAGAGAAAAAAAAGGGAGCAGAGAGGAGGGAAGGAAGGAAAGAGGAAAGAGGAAGAGGAGGACAGAGGGGAGAAGGAAGAGGAGAGGAGAGAGAGAGCAAGGCGGAGGAGGAGGAGGCCAGGGAGACGGGAAGGAGAGAGAGAGCGGCGAGGCC
>JAGVVM010011121.1:0-11197 GCA_019149425.1 Psidium friedrichsthalianum
CCGAAGTTGAGGAGATTTTGGGCGATTGGGAGGACGCTCCAAATGTTGATTTCTAGCGGAGCAAATGGAATATTGGCTTCCAACTCTGATCCAAGCTTCAGGCAACTAGAGCATTGGTTTGGAAGGGTGGCTGCAGCTTCAGTTTTAGGGGGCTACTCTGGTTTCTTCTGCATACTTAACATATCTTGGAAATGCATCCTCCTAATCTCTGCCCCTTGATGGAGCTTCCTGCTAAGACGTAAGTTAATTTCTAATTGCCAACTTTTAAGCAATCAGAAACAGCTGCATGCAAGCTGGGAAAACTAGTGCAGTTAACCACGATTGCGATGCGGAG
This sequence comes from Psidium friedrichsthalianum, assembly GCA_019149425.1. Classification (NCBI taxonomy): domain Eukaryota; kingdom Viridiplantae; phylum Streptophyta; class Magnoliopsida; order Myrtales; family Myrtaceae; genus Psidium; species Psidium friedrichsthalianum. Next base: position 335 of record JAGVVM010011121.1, read on the forward strand.
GGGGGATTACATAATCTGACTGAATTAAAAAAAAAAAAAAAGAGCATAGTCCCGTGTTTCTATCCTGGATATGAACAGGAAATTTTCCGATGAATTTCCCTTATGATGATTACATTCCTGGTGGCTATTGACAGAGTTCATAAGCATGGGGCAACTGTACTTCATCTTGTTCTTGCCAGCATGTGGGTTGAAACCACAAAAGGTGAATTTCACATGACATTGTAAATCACTTGCAGAGAATCATAATACAGATGACGCTACTTTCGGGGTGTATAGCATTTTGTACCATTGCAAATCCTCTCAACATTGTTACAGGAGTTTGAAATGGCTATAAAGTACGAATTATTAGTCCCCTAGCCTAACAAATCCAACTTCATCGTACGCTGTCCACTTCTTCTTGTTTTACATCTGCGATGACGAGGATTGGAGTTTAATGAATGATCACCACGATGCGAGTAGCACCAAATTGCACGTCCTACATGATTCTACATGATTTTCTGCCAGAGCACTTGATGCGATTGTCATAATTGAAGCTCGTGTGTACTTCCCGGTAGTGTACTATAAGATTGTATTTTCATGTAAGAGGGACTGCAGATGCATGGCTTTTCATTGCACTTTTCCTCGTTTACTACCAAAATCTGGAGGGAATATCCAGTGATTTTTACCCTCACATGAGAGGGAGCTCTCTTAACTCCAAGCTCAAGTTTCTAGCTTTGGTCATTTTGGTCTTAAAAGGGGGACACACATTGGAGAGTAGCATAGGCATGAGGGTCATGCTTTCTCATCTTCCATTTCCTTCTTGCTTCACTCCATTGCCTCTCAACTTCTACACGAACAAACGCAAAGCTGAGGATGCGTACTTGATACGAAAAAGCCGACAGAAATATGCTCATGCATGAAAACGCCCTAGCGATCAATGATGATGCCCGACACCATACCATATTCAGGAGTTCAAGGAAGAGACAACCAAGTTCCTCCAGATCCAGAAAAGAAAAAAAGACATCGAGTCTTGCTAGACGAAGCGGGAACTTATGTAGGCAAGCACAAAAAGCCCCTACTTATTTTGCCTGAACAGCCTGGCCATCCAAAAGCGGCCGCGGAGGCGATTGCGCCATGCAGCATGGTTGCAGAGCACTTGGAAGGGCTTACTACCTGTGAAATGTCCCTTGGCGTAGCCGAAGATGAGCAGAGCGACGAGAGGAGGACAACAGATACGACCAAAGCGTCCGTGGCCGCGGGATGAAACAGTAAGGCGCGAGAGGCCACCAATCCACCCAATATGTAAGCTACTGCAATCGTGAGCGCACTCTGTAATGCTCTTCCGGGTCTGGCTTTTCATCCAGCTCAAACCTGCATTCACAAACACTTGCACTTTAGGCATAATAACGAAGAGGAAAGCAACTTTTACAGATCGATTGTCCTGTACAAAATGAAATAGACACGACCATAGAAACTGCCATTGCTTGGCGTAAGCTTATCGACGTGTCGCGAGTTTCGAGGCCTAGGAGGCACTGGGCAACGATGAATTCTCGGAAAGATTGGAATGACGGGAATGGCAATCATACTGCACAATAGAAAACAACCATTGAACTGAAAAAGAAGAAGAAGAAGAGAGATCCAAGAAGCGGGAGCTATCTTCATATGTCTCGTATGATATAGGGGTGGTATAGGTTTCATCTAGAAACTATCGTCTATACAAGTTTCACATTTTTTGAACCTAAACCTACCATGCATATACTTAAAACCGAGAACCCACCTTGTCACAGGTCTCGATCGGTTTCAGATTTCGCAGTACCTAATTGAACTATTGCAATAAATAATCACATTTAATATTACTACCTGTCACTAAAATTCACTGACCACAAACTTTATATTTAAAACACGAAAATATGAAACATAATAAAGTAAAAGTCTCAATGATAAAGTGATTTCGGATCACATTCTCATTATCGGACACCATGTAATATACAAGATGAAGCGAAAAAATATATTAAGAAAAAAATATATAAAAATTTGCTTAAGTTTCAGGTTCTGATTCTAGTATGGCACCCGAAATCTATCCGTCAAAACATGTTTCTTAATTTTTTAAAAACTAAAAACTAACTCTTTATATTCTAGAATCTAGAATCGATCTGTTCTCACTAACCCAAACTCTTCATATTTCAGAATTTATTCTGAACATCATGTAGTCATCCCTAGTATAATGTGCCACTTGATAGTTTCCTATATGTTTTCACGCACCATCTGTTTTGCTCGAACAACCGGAGACAACGGGCTGACTGAAAAGACACGAGAGAGGTGGCGGAGTCGCCATCAAGAAGCAGTGTCAGTGCGGCCATTTGGGGTACTTTGTCTGTGTTCTGGCCCAAACGCACTTGCCTTGACATCTTCTGTGAAGAGTTCAAAGAGCCTGTCAAACTTCTTGTTCTGGCTTCGTATTCTAGTGTCGCACTCTCACTTGTCAGATGAAAAGAATTTCTGAATCCTCTCTCTCTCTCTCTCTCTCTCTCTCTCTCCCCAAACTCTTCAATTGATTCTATGAAATCTTCTGCAAAGTTCTGATTTTAGACCTACTCCTACTTTTAATCAAACTAAGAGAAACATCATTGGGTCCTATGTGTGAATCGTAAAATTGGTCGGATCAAAATCTAGTGGAGCATGCATATTAAAAGGATTCGTGATTCTGTCACACTTACTTCATCATGAACTCGAGCCAGGCTGGGGCTTCTTCCTCCAGCGCATTCACAACCGGCCTGTATTCATGCGGCTCTAATCCGTATTGGCCAGTATCTCAGCACCCCCCCCCGGCCGCTCTGCACGCATATCCGAGATGGTTCAAATGAGAAAGATCGATGTTTGATATGATTAAGCGCTGACCGCATATTTAAATGAGCAGGTGTATCCAAACGTTGACGGGAAAAAAATGATCATATGTCGGAAAGGAAATTGGAGATGAGAAGGGAGAGGACCAGTATCAGGAACACTGATGATCTTTCTTGCTCTCTTTGAGTTCCCTCATGTAGTGGTCTAGCCTCATTTAAGCTGCAAGTACCTGGCACAACCCATTTCACAATACCCATCAGCTTTAAATCCAGATTTGGAAACTCAGAAGATCAGCCATGTTCCATGTCATCGCACCCCGGTTGCGAATATTTGTTTTCGCCGGTATCAAACCAAAACCCATCACAGTCGTGATTTCTTATAGTAGTGACTGAGTGCAACAAGATCAATGAGAATAAGGAAAAAAGAATTCGATGGTTCTCTGCATTCCAATCGGGGTTCACGTGCCCAAAAAACATATTGAAACGAAAATAAGTACGCTCAGGAAAGGTTGACTGCCAAAGCTGTCACCTTTTTTACAAGCAAGAATCATGTTTAACAGTCCGTGAATATACAGCTTGGAGTCTCGCATCTGCACTTCAGAACTGATGTCTCATGGCATATAAGATCTCCTCGTAATTGCTGGAGACTGTATGACGAAAATAAACTCCAGAACAATGTACACACATGGTGAACAGTTAATGGAGAAGAGTCATCATAGCAGACTACCGCCGAGACCCATGGAGATGGCGCGGCCGCGACATCGGCGACGCCGGCGGGAGGACGATGGAGGAGGGTGCGTTGGCGCCGGAGAGGCCGGCGGCGAGGGCGAAGGGGGACGGTCAGGCCGTCGGAGACGCCTAGGATGATGTCGCGCGACGATCTCGCCGGCGGTGAAGTGGGCCTCCGTGTGCTGGTTTAGGAGCCTCTGCTTCTCCGGCCCAGCTTGTTCCTGCTCTCGTCTGGCTCGCCATTGAATACGAAAGTGTGGAGACGAATCGACAGGAAGGAGAGAGAGGAATGAGGAGATGTCTCTCTTTCGTTCAGTTATAGGAAGAGGGGTGGAATCTGAGTTTTTTGGTAACTCCTATACTATTTCTACCAAATTATTTTGAGAATTTTGATCGGATCCGATAATATATATATACACATGCATATGTGTGTGTGACAAAAAGAGTACATGACTTCAAGGCAAATATGTGAATCCGACAAAACAAGTAAAATAAGAAAATTTGAAAAATGAATTAACTTGATACTACTTGCAAAGATTGACCTACTTCCTAAAAACATATCTGTTGTAACATCAAAACTCATACAGCGGCTATTACCAAAGCTCGCATTATCATTAGTGATGGGCACACACCGAAAAATTCTTCTTCAGTAATTACGATTTTACCAAAAGGCGAGCACGCCTAGGTGAATATGCCCAACACTATCACCATATAGAGATCATAACAACACCAAGGTTGAAGGAACACAAAAATGTCTTGTAAATCTTAGATATATCTTTCGATCAAGATAGAAGAGCACCCAACTAAATCTAACTCTAGATTGGGAGAGAAAGGCTACAAAATAGATAGCAGTTGATTATAAAATCACTTTAGACAAGCGACGAGAAGACATAGATGGTGATTATGGAGTCACCAAATTAAGATGCCTTTTTTTCTTTTTCAATTTAGTAAAGAAATTATCAATTTTTATTATGAAAAGAAGAATTATTGTTACGATAAAGTGGTTTAAAATGAGGGGGCAGATTCCCAACATGTCACTTTTGGGTTTTGGAACTGAATTTGGTGACGGTACATACCAACGTTGAATCCTATGTTGTATTTATCCCCATTCAAAATTTTGATTACTAGGTTCCACATATACCTTATAAGGCGTAATCTCAATTTGCTCGAATTGGCTACGGGTTATTAGGTTATCAAGAGCAAAATAGTAGTAACAATCGAATTAAGGATATCATTTCCTTTCCTGGTACGCTTTAAAAAGGAAAGAGATAACTTGATATGGAAATTCAGAATGAGGAGTGACCTCGATTATGTTGATTCAGGAGATATGTCGATTAAGGAATGGGGGACAAAATGTGCAAGACCGGACATTGCCATTCAACAAAAATGAAGGCTTCATTTGCCAACTCATATGAGTAGGGGATTAAATTTGCTATGGTAAGAACATTAGTTAATGCTAAACACCCTGGACTGTCTAATGATGAAAATATAGAGAAATGAACATAAAGCTATGATTTTTATCTAAAATCACAACTAGAGATTTTAAGAAGGCTCGTTACAAGTATTGCCTTAATTATTTGATTAAGTGTCGCTTCGCTTTTTTAACAAGCTCTTTTTGCTCTTTAAGTGAGTTACTCATAACTAACAACTCGAGGGACATATTAGTGGAATATTTTCACGAATATTGAGGTCCGGGACATATTCGTGAAAATATTCCACTAATATGTCCCTCGAGTTGTTAGTTATGAGTAACTCACTTAAAGAGCAAAAAGAGCTTGTTAAAAAAGCGAAGCGACACTTAATCAAAATAATTAAGGCAATACTTGTAACGAGCCTTCTTAAAATCTCTAGTTGTGATTTTAGATAAAAATCATAGCTTTATGTTCATTTCTCTATATTTTCATCATTAGACAGTCCAGGGTGTTTAGCATTAACTAATGTTCTTACCATAGCAAATTTAATCCCCTACTCATATGAAGTTGGCAAATGAAGCCTTCATTTTTGTTGAATGGCAATGTCCGGTCTTGCACATTTTGTCCCCCATTCCTTAATCGACATATCTCCTGAATCAACATAAATCGAGGTCACTCCTCATTCTGAATTTCCATATCAAGTTATCTCTTTCCTTTTTAAAGCGTACCAGGAAAGGAAATGATATCCTTAATTCGATTGTTACTACTAATTTTGCTCTTGATAACCTAATAACCCGTAGCCAATTCGAGCAAATTGAGATTACGCCTTATAAGGTATATGTGGAACCTAGTAATCAAAATTTTGAATGGGGATAAATACAACATAGGATTCAACGTGGTATGTAACGTCACCAAATTCAGTTCCAAAACCCAAAAGTGAACATGTTGGGAATCTGCCCCCTCATTTTAAACCAACTTTTATCGTAACAATAATTCTTCTTTTCCATAATAAAAATTGATAATTTCTTTACTAAATTGGAAAAGAAAAAAAGGCATCTTAATTTGGTGAACTCCATAATCACCATCTATGTCTTCTCGTCGGCTTGTCTAAAAAGTGATTTTATAATCAACTGCTATCTATTTTGTAGCCTTTCTCTCCCAATCTAGAGTTAGATTTAGATTGGGTGCTCTTCTATCTTGATCGAAAGATATATCTAAGATTTACAAGACATTTTTTGTGTTCCTTCAACCTTGGTGTTGTTATGATCTCTATATGGTGATAGTGTTGGGCATATTCAACCTAGGCGTGCATCGCCTTTTGGTAAAATCGTAATTACTGAAGAAGAATTTTTCGGTGTGTGCCCATCACTAATGATAATGCGAGCTTTGTAATAGGCGCTGTATGAGTTTTGATGTTACAACAGATATGTTTTAGGAAGTAGGTCAATCTTTGCAAGTAGTATCAAGTTAATTCATTTTCAAATTTTCTTATTTTACTTGTTTTGTCGGATTCACATATTTGCCTTGAAGTCATGTACTCCTTTTGTCACACACACATATGCATGTGTATATATATATATCGGATCGATCAAAATTTCTCAAAATAATTTGGTAGAAATATTATAGAGTTACCCAAAAAACTCAGATTCCAACCCCTCTTCCTATAAATGAACGAAAAGAGAGACATCTCCTCATTCCTCTCTCTCCTTCCTGTCGCTTCGTCTCTCACACTTTCGTATTCAATGGCGAGCGCAGACGAGAGCAGGAACAAGCTGGAGCCGGAGAAGCAGAGGCTCCTAAACCAGCACACGGAGGCCCACTTCACCGCCGGCGAGATCGTCCGCGACATCATCATAGGCGTCTCCGACGGCCTGACCGTCCCCTTCGCCCTCGCCGCCGGCCTCTCCGGCGCCAACGCCCCCTCCTCCATCGTCCTCACCGCCGGCGTCGCCGAGGTCGCGGCCGGCGCCATCTCCATGGGTCTCGGCGGGTACGTCTGCTATGACTCTTCTCCATTAACTGTTCACCATGTGTGTACGGGTTCTGGAGTTTATTTTCGTCATACAGTCTCCAGCAATTACAGGAGATCTTATATGCCATGAGACATCAGTTCTGAAGTGCAGATGCGAAACTCAAAAGCTGTATATTCACGGACTGTTAAACATGATTCTTGCTTGGAAAAAAGGTGACAGCTTTGCAGTCAACCTTTCCTGAGCGTACTTATTTCGTTTCATGATGTTTTTGGGCACGTGAACCCCGATTGGAATGCAGAGAACCATCGAATTTTTTTTCCTTATCTCATTGAGCTTGTTGCACTCAGTCACTACAGAAATCAACGACTGTGATGGTTGGTTTGATACGGCGAAAAAATATTCGCAACCGGGGTGCGATGACAAGGGAAAATGGCTGATCTTCTGAGTTTGCAAAGTCTGAGATTTAAAGCTGATGGGATTGTGAAATGGGTGTGTGCCAGGTATCTTGCAGCTAAAAGTGAGGCAGACCACTACATGGGGAACTCAAAAGAGAGCAAGAAGAGATCATCAGTGTTCCTGATACTGGTCCTCTCCCTTCTCATCTCCAATTTCCTTTCGACATATGATCATTTTTTTCCCGTCAACGTTTGGATACGACCTGCTCATTTAAATATGCGGTCAGCGCTTAATCATATCAAACATCGATCTTTCTCAATTGAACCAATCTCGGATACGTGCAGAAGCGGCCGAGGTGGCGGAGATACTGGCGCAATACGGATTAGAGCCGCATGAATACAGGCCGGTTGTGAATGCGCTGAGGAAGAAGCCCCAAGCCTGGCTCGAGTTCATGATGAAGTAAGTGTGACAGAATCACGAACTCCTTTTAATATGCATGCTCCACTAGATTTTGATCCGACCAAATTTTACCGATTCAACATAAGGACCCAATGATGTTTCTCTTAGTTTGATTAAAAGTAGGAGTAGGGCAAAATCAGAAACTTTGCAGAAGATTTCATAGAATCAATTGAAGAAGTTTGGGAGAGAGAGAGAGAGAGAGAGAGAGAGAGAGAGGATTCAGAAATTCTTTTCATCTGACAAGTGAGAGTGCGACACTAGAATACGAAGCCAGAACAAGAAGTTGAAGCAGGCTCTTTGAACTCTTCACAGAAGATGTCAAGGGCAAGTGCGTTTGGGCCAGAACACAGACAAAGTACCCCAAAGTGGCCGCCACTGACACGTGCTTCTTGATGGCGACTCCGCCACCTCTCTCGTGTCTTTTCAGTCAGCCCGTTGTCGTCCGGTTGTTCGAGCAAAACAGATGGTGCGTGAAAACATATAGGAAACTATCAAGTGGCACATTATACTAGGGATGACCATGATTTCAGAATAAATTCTGAAATATGAAGAGTTGGGTTAGTGAGAACAGATCGATTCTAGATTCTAGAATATAAAGAGTAGGTTTTAGTTTTAAAAATTAAGAAACATGTTTTGACGGATAGATTTCGGGTTCCATACTAGAATCAGAACCTGAAACTTAAAGCAAATTTTTATATTTTTTCTTAATATATTTTTTCGCTTCATCTTGTATATTACATGGTGTCCGATGATGAGAATGTGATCCGAAATCACTTTATCATTGAGACTTTTACTTTATTAATGTTTCATATTTTCGTGTGTTTAAATATAAGTTGTGGTCAGTGAATTTTAGTGACAGGTAGTAATAATTAAATGTGATTATTTATTGCAATAGTTCAATTAGGATTACGTGCGAAATCTGAAACCGATCGAGAAACCTGTGACAAGGTGGGTTCTCGGTTTTAAGGTATATGCATGGTAGGTTTTAGGTTTCAAAAAATGTGAAACTTGTATAGACGAATAGTTTCTAGATGAAACCTATACACCCCTATATCATACGAGACATATGAAGATAGCTCCCGCTTCTTGGATCTCTCTTCTTCTTCTTCTTTTTCAGTTCAATGGTTGTTTTCTATTGTGCAGTATGATTGCCAATTCCCGTCATTCCAATCTTTCCGAGAATTCATCGTTGCCCATGTGCCTCCTAGGGCCTCGAAAACTCGCGACACGTCGATAAGCTTACGCCAAGCAATGGCAGTTTCTATGGTCGTGTCTATTTCAATTTTGTACAGGACAATCGATCTGTAAAAGTTGCTTTCCTCTTCGTTATTATGCCAAAAAGTGCAAGTGTTGTGAATGCAGGTTGAGCTGGGATTGGAAAAGCCAGACCCGGGAAGAGCATTACAGAGTGCGCTCACGATTGCAGTAGCTTACATATTGGGTGGATGGTGCCTCTCGCGCCTTACATGTTCATCCCGCGGGCCACGGACGCTTTGGTCGTATCTGTTGTCCTCACTCTCGTCGCTCTGCTCATCTTCGGCTACGCCAAGGGACATTTCACAGGTAGTAAGCCCTCCAAAGTGCTCTGCAAACCATGCTCATGGCGCAATCGCCTCCGCGGCCGCTTTTGGGATGGCCAAGGCTGTTCAGGCAAAATAAGTAGGGGCTTTTTGTGCTTGCCTACATAAGTTCCCGCTTCGTCTAGCAAGACTCGAGTGTCTTTTTTCTTTTCTGGATCTGGAGGAACTTGGTTGTCTCTTCCTTGAACTCCTGAATATGGTATGTGTCGGGGCATCATCATTGATCGGCTAGGCGTTTCATGGCATGAGCATATTTCTGTCGGCTTTTTCGTATCAAGTACGCATCTCAGCTTGCGTTTGTGCGTGTAGAAGTGAGAGGAAATGGAGTGAAGCAAGAAGGAAATGGAAGATGAGAAAGCAATGAGCACCCTCATGCCTATGCTACTCCCAATGTGTGTCCCCTTTTAAGACCAAAAATGACCAAAGCAGAGAAACTTGAGCTTGGAGTTAATAGAGCTCCCTCTCATGTGAGGGTAAAAATCAACTGGATATTCCCTCCAGATTTTGGTAGTAAACAGAGGAAAAGTGCAATGAAAAAGCCATGCATCTGCAGTCCCTCTTACATGAAAATACAATCTTATAGTACACTACCGGGAAGTACACACGAGCTTCAATTATGACAATCCATCAAGTGCTCTGGCAGAAAATCATGTAGAATCATGATAGGACGTGCAATTTGTGCTACTCGCATCGTGGTGATCATTCCATTAAACTCACAATCCTCGTCAGCGCAGATGTAAAACAAAGAAAGAAGTGGACAGCGTACGATGAAGTTGGATTTGTTAGGCTAATGGGCTAATAATTACGTACTTTATAGCCATTTCAAACTCCTGTAACAATGTTGAGAGGAGTTGCAAGTACAAAATGCTAATAAACCACCGAAAAAGTAGCGTCCATCTGTATTATGATTCTCTGCAAGTGATTTACAATGTCATGTGAAAATTCACCATTTTGTGGTTCAACCCCAGGCTGCAAGAACAAGATGAAGTACAGTTGCCCACGCTTATGAACTCTGTCAATAGCCACCAGGAATGTAATCATCAATAAGGGAAAATCATCGGGAAAATTTCCTGTGTCATATCCAGGATAGAAAACACGGTACTATGGCTCTTTTTTTTTTTTTTAAATTCAGTCAGATTATGTAATCCCCCCTCCGCATCGCAATCGTGGTTAACTGCACTAGTTTCCCAGCATTGCATGCAGCTGTTTCTGATTGCCTTAAAAGTTGGCAATTAGAAATTAACTTACGTCTTAGCAGGAAAGCTCCATCAAGGGCAGAGATTAGGAGGATGCATTTCCAAGATATGTTAAAGTATGCAGAAGAAACCAGAGTAGCCACCTAAAAAAACTGAAGCTGCAGCCACCCTTCCAAAAACCAAATGCTCTAGGTTGCCTGAAGCTTGAGATCAGAGTTGGAAGCCAAATATTCCATTTGCTCCGCTAGAAAATCAACATTTGGAGCGTCCTCCCAATCATCTCCATCAACTTCTGT
>JAGVVM010011122.1:0-10277 GCA_019149425.1 Psidium friedrichsthalianum
TTATTACATACAATTAACACTCTAATCAACATTATAAGCCACTAATACCTCACACACCACACACATACAACCAGCCTAAGCTAGATTAGAGGATTGCTTACCTAGAGGGGTCGGTGAAGCGGCTGGTCGGTGGAACGACGTCAACCGACGGGACGGACGGCCGGCGGTGAAGAGGCGGCCGTGAACTAACCGAGGAAGGGAGAGGAAAATGGTGAGGTTCGGTCGGCCTCGCGAGGTCCCAAGCCACGATAGAGGGACCGGGAGGCTTCCCGCGACGAGGTGGAGGCCGACGAACGCCGGACGGGTGGCGACGACGACACGGACGGCGGCTCGAGCGGACGGCTACCGAACACAGAGAGAGGAGAAGATGAGGTCGGGGTTTCTCGGTCTTCGTTTTAGAAATAGGAAGTTGAACTCCACTCATATTGCGTGCCTTAGGATGATGTGGCGTCGGGGGTGGCGGGTCGACGGGGACCGGTGGAGCTCCTCGTGCGGCCGACGGTACTGAGGGCGCCGTGAGGGAGAGAAGGGAGTCGGGGGGACGGGGGGGTTCGGTCGGGGGGTGTGGGGGTTGGGGGAGGGGGAGGGACCGGGGGGGGGTTGGGGGGGGTTCGGGGGTGGCGGGGGTTTTTTGGGGGGGTGGCTGGGGGGGGGGGGTGTGCGGTCGGGGTCAGGGGGAGGGGGGGGGGGCGGGGTTTCTCGGTCTTGGGGGCCACGCGAGGGGGCAAGGGGGGAGGGGTGGGCTTGGGGGGGGTGGGGGGGTGGGGGGGGGGGGGGGACGGCGGGGGGGGAGGGGGGGGGGACGGGGAGCGGGGGGGGGAGGGAGTTCGGCGGTGGAGGGGGGGTGGGGGGGGTGGGGGAGGGGGGGGGGGGGGGGGGGGGGGCGGGGGGGGGGGAGGGGGGGGGGGCGGGGGCGGAGGGCGGGCTCGGGGGGGGGGGTGGGGAGGGAGGGGGTAGGGGGTGGTCGGTTTCGTGGGGGGGTCGGGGGGGGCGGTCGGGGTTGGCTGGGTGAGGGGCGGGGGGGGAGGGGGGGGGGCGGGGGGGGGGGGGGGGGCGGGGGTGGGGTGGGGGGGGTGGGCTGGGGAGGTGGGCGGGGTCGGGAGGGGGGGGGCAGTGGACGGAGGGGAGAGAGGGAGAGGTGGCCGGCCGAAAATGGAGGGAATGAGGGAGGAGAGAGAATGGTGATAGAATTATAATGGAGGAAAAGACAAAAAGGCAAGTGAAGTTAGTGGAGTGGTTAGAGGGATTTGTGACATGTGATTGATTGATGGATTTCATGGGGAATTGTGCCATGACGCGATTGATTTGATTGATTGATTGATGTGACATCCGATCAAGATGTGACATCTTGATTTGACTCACCTCGATTTGCGTGCCAAATGCACCGATCGGGTCCCGAGCCGCGAACGAATTTTAGACTGGATTTGGTGTCGGTCTATCGAATCTACCCTCAAAATCCTAATTAGTCTCATACTAAGGTCTGAGCATTTACCGGGGGCATTTCGGTAATTTTCCATTCACGTCTTGCTTCACCGACGTGCACGCGGCTGTCTGACCTTCAGTCGACAATTCTGAAACCGACTTCATTTCTTCATTGCGTTTATCTACTGATTCGATTGTCCATCGTCAGATTTCATTTTGCGGTCAATTTCATCAAATACCGACTCTGTCTCAGTCTCAAGCCAACGGGCGGCTGATTGGGAAAAATTCCCAGATAGCCTTTCCCCTTCGGTTGGTCAGCTCAGGGTAGCTAATCCTGAGTGAGCGTCGACTAGAGTGTATTAATGAAGTATTTCCATTCATTTAGAGAATCTGACAATTGGGTCGAATTTTCAGACTGTTACATCGTCCGCCCGTCCACCGTCCTTCGTCGCCGTCGTCGTCCACATCCGGCCGCCACAAGCGCCGTCCAGCCTCTTCAAGCGACGGTGAGTACCCTCTAGTCCCTTGTCTCCCATTTCCGTGGCACGAAGCTTCCTTGAACCGTGACCCGACCTCATTTCCTCTCTCTCCCTCTCGGTTTCGCCTAGCCCGTGAACGCCGCCCGTAGCCGCCCCGTCGTTGCCGTCCGTCTCCGCCGACAGCCGCCGTCCCAGCCCTTATTAGGTAAGCTTTACCCACTACTCTTGACTTAGGCTAGTTGTATGCATGGGTGATTGGTTGGATTAGTTGCTAATCATGGTGATTTGTGGATATTATGTGTAATTTGATGCTAATTGGGCTTAGGCCATTCGGTTTACTAATGGGCCGTGTGTGTGGGCCGCGTGAGGAGAGAGATTGGCCCTTGAAACTATGCGAATGGGCTGGGAATTGTGTAATGGGCGTGTGGACTAATGGGCCTAAGGGTTATAATGGGCTTGGGAATTAAATTTTAAGCTATTCGGGCCTTAACTAATCAATTGGGCCGAATGGAATGATGGGCCATATGTGGACGAAAATTTGAAATGGATGGGCCCAAATTATAATCTTGAACATTAATTTATGAGGCCCACTAATGTACATGGGCCTAGGATGACTAAATGGGCCTAAAATAACCTAATTGGCTAATTGGCTAATCTTAGAAATGGGCTTGGGCCCTGCACGAAAATTTATTAATAATGGGCCTTAATTACATAAGGACTTAAGATTTAATTAATGGGCCCAAGATTGGTTAATGGGCCTTAGACACCAAATGGGTCCAACTTAATTTAATAAGCCCAGCTTGATCTAATGGGCCTAACCCATTTCATTCAACCTTGAACCTTAATGGGCCTAGCTTGACTAATGGGCTTAAAACTTCGTAATGGGCCGACTTACCTTAGTGAACCTAATTACTTTGTGGGCCTTGGGCCTTGGATCGGGCTTTAGGCCCATTTGATCTTGAATCCTCTAATTGGGCCTTAAACCAAGCTAAGCCTAATTCAACTACACCCGAAGAATTGTCAAGTCGTTAAATCATTGGTCGGGAGTTACTAACTCCCAGGGGACTAACACGGGTGTTGGGCTTAGGCCGGGTTATCGGATCCGCAAAAATGAGAGCCCAATTGTTATGGGTCTGATCCGAGAATTAGTATGTGATACCCCGATCGAACCTGCCTGACTAAGGAATTGTGCATGGGGCCTTGATTTCGTATGACTCGGCTGGTTAAGCACATGAATGTTTGATGGCTGCTTGATGTGAGCTGTACCTGTGCATCTGTGCCATTTCATGCATGCTCTATGTCTGATTCGCTGATTGCAATCACGTGGCCCCGCATTCATTGAGAGCATGGCATGAGTCACCAGAGTTGTGACGTGAGAATGTGCCTAGAAGGGAAATGGAGGGAAAAGGAGACCAACGTAAGGCGTTCGAGACGCAGTGTGGTATTTGCCAACTGGCTGAGAATGAGCCCTGATGGGAATTGGAGTGATAGACGGGCATGTTCCACTGGGAACCGACATGGCCGACTGAGGCCTGATTCATTGCATATGGCATTTGTGATTGACTGCTGTTATTGCCTGTCTGTATCTTGTAAATCGTATCGATATACCTTGCCTATTTATTTTCGTGTTGAGGGTGCTAGCACCGATGAAACTGAGAGCGACTGAGCCCTAGACCGTGAACCTAGTCCACTGAATAGGACCAACCCCGCTAGTATGCACTATCCTACGTTAGGATTAGCGGTGAGCTTATTGAGTTTCAACTCATGGGCGGTGGTTGCCCTTCTTTTACAGATCCAGGTCACCCATGATGGCTGCACCGCCGATGCTTTTTGGGACTACCAGTACAGATGGACACCGAGATCACCCTCCATTTTGATATGCACGCCACTCTGTGGCATAGGCATGTGACCACTGTGTTAGTAGATCAGGGTGGACCTTATCTTGTACCCCATAGATACGAGGCCTGGTTTAGAGAGGGCCTGTATGGCTTCGAGGGACCCCAGAGAGACTCCCCGATTCCCATGGAGGACGACCCGATCCTGCTGCAGACAGCCGAGTATGGTGGTGAGGTGATCGACCCCGACCCACTGCAGGAGTTACCGTCCCCAGGACGTTCCAAGGAGCGGCTCCTGACAGGCTTCTAGTTGAGGTGGCGAATGGAGTGGCCTAGGTTGTGCATTGTCAGGGTGAGTCTAGGTGTCTTCCTAGTCCAATTGCATCAAAAGCTGCAGCGAACTTCTCATGCATATTCATGTCAGTAGACGTGACAGTAGGCGAAAGCTTGATTGATAGTCATAGGGATTCAAATTCCTGAAGGGAATTTTATTTGGTTTAGGTGAGAGATAGTCTGAAGGATGAGCAATAGGGGCAGAAGACCCAGTGCTGGAGCGTCAAGTTCAAGGGCTCCTGCGCCCGAAGGAGACCCAAGGATAGAAGAGATGATGAGGATATAACTGAAGTCAGTAACTTGATGGGTAGGCAGGCTGCTGAGTGTCACGCCCCGAACCCCGTTCGATCACGCGACGCCCCTGTTCGTACACTTCAACGAATCCCTGCGTACACCTGGCCTACGAGTAGCGACGGCCCAGGATACTCATCGCGGCCAAGCGACGCTAGCGCAAAATGACAACAATCTAAAACCTGCGGAAGCGTGCCTTCTACACATGCATACATACATAAGATTGTAGGGTAGCGAGAAAGGACAAGAACACTTTTACAAAAGATAATACACATCACATATATATATATATAGAGCGTTAGATACAGACTCCAAAAGAAAACCTCGCTATGGTCATGCTATCTACGCTCTCTCCAAAAAGACTAGACCAGTACAGCAGACTCAATCCATCTCGAACTCCTCCTCAGGATCCTCCTCGGGGTCCTCCTCTGGGTCCTCCTCTGGGTCCTCCTCTGGATCCTCCTCGTCAGTGTCCATCGCGTCACCCTCTTCGTGACCATCAATCTCGGATCGTCCAGGTGACGGCATCTCCTGCAATGGGTCGGGGTCGACCACCTCACCACCATACTCGTCTGGCTGAAGCAAAATCGGGTCGTCCTCCATAGGATAGGGAGTCCCTCTGGGGTCCCTCAAAGCCAAACAGGCCCTCTCTAAACCAGGCCTCATATCTATGGGGTACGAGATAAGGTCCACCCTGATCTACTAACACAGTGGTCACATGCCTATGCCACAGAGTGGCGTGCATATCAAAATGGAGGGTAATCTCGGTGTCTATCTGCACTGGCAGTCCAAAAAGCATCGGCGGTGCAGCCATCATGGGTGACCTGGATCTGTAAAAGAAGGGCAACCACCGCCCATGAGTCGAAACTCAATAAGCTCACCACTAATCCTAACGTAGGATAGCGTATACTAGTAGGGTCGGACCTATCCAATGGACTAGGTTCACGGTTCAGGGTTCAGGCACTCTCACTCCTCGGTACCAGACCCCAACATGGCTAACGCGCGTACAAATTATCACAACACAGTTCATATCATACAGACAGATACAAGATATCAATCAGATGCCATATGCAATGCTACAGGCCTCAACCGGCCATATCGGATCCCATGGATCATACTCAGGCCTCAACCGGCCATAACGGGTCCCAATAGACCATGCCCATCTGTCACTCCAAATCCCATCAGGGCTCACCCAACAGTGTCATACGGCAATTACCACAATGCGTCTCAAACGCCTTACATTGGTCTCCCTTTTCTCTCACTTCCCTCTGGGCACATTCTCGCGTCACAGCCCTGGTGACTCATGCCATGCTCTCAATGTATGCGGGGCCACATGGTTTCAATCGACAAATCAAACATAGAGCATGCATGATATGGCATATGTGCACAAGTATAGGACGCATCAAGCAACTATCACACTCTCATGTGCACAAACAAGCCAAGCAATAAGAGAATCAAAGGCCCCACGCTCAATCCCTCAGTCAGACAGGTTCGATAGATAACCACATTTTGATTCTCAAGGGTCAAATCCATAACCATTAGACTCTCGTCTGGCAAATCTGATCACCGGCCTAAGCCCAAACACCCAAGCTATTCCCCTAGAGTTAATACACCCATGACTATGATTCAGTGTTTTATTGACCCCTCGGTGTAGTTGAATAAGCTCGGTTTGGTTTAAGGCCCAATTATAGGATTCAATTCAAATGGGCCTAAAGCCCAAACCAAGGCCCAAGGCCACAGGGAACTATGTCCACTAAGGTAAGTCGGCCCATTATAAGGTTTAAAGTCCATTAGTCAAGTTGGGCCCCATTAAGGTTCAAGGTTGTATGAAATAGGTTAGGCCCATTAGGTTAGGTTGGGCTAATTAAATTAAGTAAGGCCCAATTAGAGACAAAGGCCATGATTAAAGTTGGGGCCCATTATGAACTCTAAGCCCATTATGAAATTTAGGCCCAATTAGAATAAATTTCGTGTAGGGCCCAAGCCCATTTTCTAAAGTTAACCAATTAAGCCCATTTAGCCCATTTTAGGGCCCAATTAGTCATTCTAGGCCCATGTATATTAATGGGTCTCATCTTTTAATGTTCCAAACCATCATTTGGGCCCATTCAATCGTAATTTTCGGCCATGACAAGGCCAATTAACCATCTTGGGTTCAATTAGATTAGTTTAGGCCCAATTAGTCCATAATTAAGTCCCAGGCCCATCAACTTACTTTGCCCGTAAACTCCTCACGCCTAGCCCATGAATTTCGGCCCACTAGAGTAAATTCTCGGCCCAAACAAGCAACCACAGCCCACACCTTAAGCCATTCAAGTTTCATAATCAACAAATTGCACCATTAAGCCTAATTGCACATATTAAGCATAACCACTAGATTAGCCATAACACAACCATCCACACATATACATACTAGCCTAAACTAGGATTAGGGGATGGAGCTACCTAGAGGGTCGGTGAAGGCGGCTGTTCGGCGGAACGACGGCTAACGCGGGGGACGGACGGCCGGACCTGAAGAGGCGGCCGGTGAACTAACCAGGAAGGGAGAGAGAATGGTGAGGTTCGGTCGGCCATCGCGAGGTCCCAAGCCACGAAATGAAGATAGGAGGGACCGGGAGGCTTACCGCGACGAGGTGGAGGCCGACGAACGCCGGACGGTGGCGGAACGACGACACGGACGGCGGCTCGGGCGGCCGCTACGCGAACAAGAGAGAGGAAGAGAGGATGAGGTCGGGGTTTCTCGTCTTCGTGGCCACGAAATGGAGAAGAAGAACAAGCAAAGCTCACCTAGGCGTCGGCTTGAGGATGATGGTGGCGTCGGGCGGTGGCGGGCGACGCGGGCGACGGTGGAGCTCCTCGGGCGGCCGACGGACGGAGGGAGCCGGTGAGGGAGAGAGGGGCGTTCGGGAGAGAGGGAGGGGAAGTTGGCCGAAAGTTTTGAGGGAAGAGAGAGAATGGGGGAGATTATAATCCATGGGAAAAATGGTTAGTAAGTGAGTGGAGTGGTTGATGGATTATTGTACATGTGATTGATGTGATGGATTTCATGGGAAATTGTGCCATGACGCGATTGATTTGATTGATTGATGATGTGACATCCGATGGATGTGACATTTGATTTGACTTGCCTTGATTTGCGTGCCAAATGCACCGATCGGGTCCCGAGCGCGAACGAATTTCTGACTGGATTTGGTGTCGGTCCGTCAATTCTATTCTCAAAAATCCTAATTATTCTCATTCTAAGGTCTGAGCATTTACCGGGGGCATTTCGGTAATTTTCCATTCACGTCTGCTTCTCGACGTGCACCGGCTGTCTGACCTTCAGTCGACATTTTTCGAAACTGACTTCATCTCTTCATTGTGTTTTATCTTATTGATTCGATTGTCCAGCGTCAGATTTCATTTTTGTCAATTTCATCAAATACCCGACCCTATCTCAGTCTCAAGCAACGGGCGCTGATTGGGAAAATCCCAATAGCCTTTCCCCTTCTCGGTTGGATCGCTCAGGGTAGCTAATCCTGATGAGCGTCACTAGAGTGTTTATAATGGAAGTATTTCCATTCATTTAGAAAGTCTGCCATGGGTGAATTTTCAGACTGTCACACTGAGAGAGAATGCCACCGTTGCACAAGCAGGCTGGCCGCCTTGCCGCTGCAATCGAGCCCATGGGGGCAATGGGCATGGCAATGGAGGACGTCAAGACCCATCATATTTGTGTAGCAGTTTTCTGCCGCTGCAACCCTCGCAAATTTGTGGCACTGGAGGACCTGAGGTAGCTGCCTCGTGGATATCGAGCAGCTGGAGAAAGGCTTTACATGCTTGGATGCACAGACGAGGAGAAGGGCTCACTGGCGACCTATCAGGCTCAGAGCACCGCTGATGCTGGTGGAAGGGCCACCCGTGGACGATTCTTTCCTGAGGGCATGGAGCCGAACTGGGCTGCTTTCTGCGCGAGCGTTTAATGGAAGTACTTTCTCTCCGAGGGCAAGCCCAGGAGAGGAAGATGGAGGAATTCATCAACTTAATTCGCCAAGGGTCAATGCGGTAGACCAGTATGAAGGGCGAGTTTGCAGACTGTCCAAATTTGCTCGAAGGCTGATAGAGGCCCGTGGACAGGCCAGAAGGTTCAGAGAAGGACTGAGGCCCGAGCTGAAGAGCATGATCATTGCTACTGGGGCTGATAGATTATAATGAGATTTATGACGAGCCCTGGCTATAGAGCGAGATCTGGCAAGAGAAGGCCGCCGCATCTGGATCGCGGTCATGGCCAAATAGGAACTTCAGAGATTTCGGCAAGGGCCATGAAGGACAACCCCGGTTTCGTTCCACCTGCAAGGAGGAAACCTTGGGAAGCAACCGTCTGCTGGAAATCAAACTGCCCGCGACTGTGGGCAGTAGACATGGGAAACAGCCCCTGCCCCGAAGAAGACGTGAGATGTTCAAGTGTGGGTACAGATGGGGCACTCCAGAGGAACTGCCCGAGGGAAAGGTTTTCCCCCCCCGAACCCCAGTTGCGCAACCGCAGCCGCAGCCCCAATGGCCAATGTACCTCAATGATTTCTGACCCGCCGCCTTGCTCAGGGACGGGTATATGCTGTGGCGCGCAAGGATGGCTGAGACATGGCGCCAGGGGTGATCAAGGTACCATTTCTCTCTGTGGTCAAAAAAATACCGTCCTATGCATTGTTTGATCCTGGTGCATCCTTCGTTCGTATCTGCACGTTTTGCTGAGTTGGCTGGAATAGAAAACTAACCGTTTGGATATCGTATTGCATGTGGCCACCCGTTGAAAGATAAAGTAATCGTTATGTTAGGGTGTAAGGGTGTGAGATAGCTTTGGGACTAGAGTCCGAGAAGATTGACTTAGCTGTCCGCCCATGTATGTTTTGACTTGATTGTGTTGCATGACTGGTGGTTAAACATGGAGCTTATTGACTGCAGTAGGAGTATAATAAGGTTTGAACCCCAGTAGATAGGGTCCTGATTATAGTTTAAAGCAATCGGGAGTGGAACCTCAATTCCTTGGAGTTCTCTGCCTAGAAGCACCAAGCTGATGGAATCAGGTTTGCCTAGGATTCCTGGGCATCTGTAATAATTCGTCGGCTCAAAGGTGAAGCTAGAGGAGGTGGCCTGTAGTGATGAATCCGCCGGTGTGTTTTCCTCAAGAATTGCCTGGCTTGCCACCAGACGTGAAGTGGAGTTTGTATTGGTTGGCACAGGAACCGAGGCCCATCTCAAGCACGTACAGGATGGCACTGTCTGAAAACTGAAGAGTTGAAATGCAAATGCAGCGCTACTGGATAAAGGATTTATCCGCCCCAGTGCTATTGGCCATGGGGGGATCTCCTGTAACAGTCCTTAAAATTCTCCCAATTGTCAGATTCTCTAAATGAATGAAATACTTCATTAATATCACTCTAGTCGACGCTCACTCAGGATTAGCTACCTGAGCTGACCAACCGAAGGGAAAGGCTAAATCTGGGAAGATTTTCCCAATCAGCCGCCCGTTGGCTTGATACTGAGACAGGTCGGTATTTGATGAAATTGACGCGCAAAATTGAAATCTGACTGATGTACAATCGAATCCGTAAGATAACGCAAATGAAGAAATAAGTCGGTTTTCAGAATTGTTCGGCTGAAGGTTCAGACAGCCGATGCATCGTCGTGAAGCAAGACGTGAATGGAAAATTTTACCGAAATGCCCCCGTAAATGCTCAGACCTTTAGTATGAGACTAATTAGGATTTTGAGGTAGATTCGATAGCCGACACCAAATCCAGTCTAAATTCGTTCGCCGCTCGGGACCCGATCGGTGGCATTTGGCACGCAAAATCGAGGTGAGTCCAATCAAGATGTCACATCTTTGATCATGTCACATCAATCAATCACTCAAATCATCGCGTCATGGCACTATCCCC
>JAGVVM010011123.1:0-13196 GCA_019149425.1 Psidium friedrichsthalianum
GCTCACCGCTCCTCTCTCCATTAGCCGCTAGCTTGTGTCGTTGTCTTCTCTATTGCGAGCTCCCTGGATGTCGTGTTACGTCGCCCGCGAGTTCGGCTGAACGACTCCTCCGCCCATCCAGCCACCGCAAGCTCCTCCACTGCACCACCTCCAGCTCGCTCCATCTTGCGCCGTCATTGCTTGTTGTCGCGCGTCCAGCGTGAAGCTCAGTCGCCGTCCATCGCTCGAACTTGCCATCCTCCACCAACCGCTACTCCGCCGTCCAACCTCTGCCCGTCGTTTCCAGCGAAGAGCAGCGTCGTCGTCGTTACCATCTCGTGTCGCCGCCGCTCGTCATCGTCGGACGATTTTGGGTGAGTTAACCCCTAATATCCGATTAGGTTGTTAATTGCGCTTAGGTTAGTTTAGATTAAATTAGTATTAATGTAATTAGTTAAACCGCGATCGGTTTAGTTTAGTAACTTGGTTAGGTTAAAGGGTCGCGGTTAGAATAATTAGACTGGTTCGACTTGTTGGATTGTGATTGGTTTAGTTAATTGAGGCGGGCCGAGATTATTTAAAATTTAAGTAATTAATTTTGGACTGACTAAAAATTTATTTAATTATTTTTGGGTTGATAAATAATAATAATATTATTCTTGAGTTTATTATTATTATTAATTAATTAATTTGGATGAAATTAATTAATTAATATTTGGTTAATTAATTATGATGCTTTAATTAACCATGACTTAATATTATTAAATTAATAATTATTTATGATGATAGACGTATAAAAATTTAATTAATTATTTTTGGACAGATTAAAAATTTAATTAATTATTTTTGGGTGATAAACAATAATTATTATTATTCTTGGGTTAATTATTATTATTATTTTTAATTAATTAATTTGGACGAAATTAATTAATTAATATTTGATTAATTAATTATGGTGTTTTAATTAATCGTGATCCAAATTATTAATTATTATTAAATTGATAATTATTTGCGACGAATTTTGTTGGTTAACTTTATTAAATTATCGATGGATGAATATATGTTGATTTTCTAATTTATGATTAATTAGTTATTTATCTACTTGTTATTATTGATTTATTTTTGGGTGATTATTGATAATTGTGTAATTGTTGTATGCTTATTGATGGTGAGTTGCACTTATTTAAACTCAAAGTTTGGTGCATAGTGTGAATAATCAGGGACTGCATGCGAAGTCAAAATTTCATACTTGAGCATACAAAAGAAATCGGTCTTGAGCAGAATTTTGAGCACGACCATGTGTGCATTTTAATTAAATGCAAAGATAATAATGGATTGGCTGCCTGGCGTGCTTGTGTGGTCACATATTGGATATCGTCGCTCGGGGGTGTCCAGGGGGCGATGCCTGATAAGTTCGTGCCGTGTCAATCGGAACCACACGACTTATTGGAAGCACGATAGTCTGTGTCATCAGATTAATCGGATGCCGGTCCCAGCTTGTGACAGACCGAAGTCCTTACAGGAATACTTGATATATCTGTGTGGTGTCAATCAAAATAACACAGATTATTGGTTGCCGTCGTCGACGGAGCGAGACGAAGCCCGATCATGCCGAAAGAGCACCAACTGCCTAGTGTGCTGGGCACCAACTGTCTAGTGTACCAGGGCCGAGTGCCCGTTAATAATTGAAAATCCCATGTTGCATAATGCCTGAGAGTTTGGTATGCGTAATCTGGTTATTGTATTGTGTGGATCAAGATGGGTAAGTTGCATGTGATTGACAGTTGAATTGCTTCTATATTGTCATGTCTGCTTAGGTTGCCTGAGTGAATCAATGCCCTAATTAGACTTAGGCGTGACTCACAGAGATATTTATATCTCACCTGTCATTGATAAATATTTTTCAAGTCCGTAACTTTGGAGACACGCTGAAGTGGATGACGAGGGTGCCGTAACCCCTCTTTTGAAGTAGATATGAAGTTAACCCTGTCCCGATCTATTGTCTTTTTGCTGGTCTTAAGAAGCCATCCCGAAGTATGGGGTTGTATAGACTGTAGCTTCTGTAGGGTTAACAAATATCTACTAATGAAAGTGGTAGTCTTTTGTTGAGCTAGCTATTATTGTTTGATTTGTGGTCCTAATTATCTATCCCTATTATTTTAGCGATTGTTTGGGGAGTTTCGCGTTCTGCATGTGTATAATTATAAGATAAAAATTAAATAAAAAAAAATAAATGGGTCGATGACATGCCTGAGACGTCACCCTTTTATGACCCAATGTCACAAATATAGACCGAACATTTACTATTCTTTATTATTTGAGAATTGTTTGAGAAACATATTATAAAAAGTTTTGTCAAAGATAAATCCGTTTACTAATTTATGAAATGACTTTAGAAATGCCTTGCGAAATGTATTACGTTTGATGAATGGAGTTGAGAAAGATGATGCCTTTTGTTTTGTGAAATTAATTGGTGTTATTGATTTTGTATTTGAATTTTGGTATTGGAGGATGGTGGTGTGCTACTCAATATAGCTATGAACTCGGTTATGGGGTTTGTGAGTATCCATATTGGTATTAGGATATCATTGCGGCCCCATCAGCAAAATAGGTGGACGCCTAACTATCCATGTCTCCCTCTTAGCAGACCAATCATCATAGCAATTTCCACTTGAAACAAGCATCGATTATTGCTCTGATACTATTTATTGGGAGCATGCAACAGAAAGATATCTTCATTTGGGGAGATCGCTAAGAGGGAGCTCAAATTTGAGCCCATTAATATATTAATTGGACCCACCTCCACTTAAAAATTGAAACATATGAGTTATAGGCCAACTATGATATATTAACTGCTCAATACTACAACAATTCTTAAATATGTGACTTTCCGAAACAACTCATACGTGTATCTTAATAAATATAGTTATGTTGAAGTATATATAACTTATTCGTTTCTTGTAAGCTTGTTATATCTTGGAATTTGGTGAATGTGTTACGTTTTTGTATGTTAAACGTGCATAGTTGATGCTCGATCTATTTAGAAGAGATATACTCCTCATTAAGTTGTGGTTGCTTATCCCATCCCTACGGCCAATAGAGCGAGAGCGATGTCAACAGGGACTTTTGAGAGTTAGATTTTGTGTGGTTTGAGGCTACATCTTTTGTGTGGAAGGGCGGCTGTATCATGCCCTTTTCTACTAGGAAATCCGGGCGTGACAATTTTCAAGGACTGTTTCGAACTAATTTTACAAGCTACCACAGCGAGCTTTCTTTCCCGTATATTTGTCGCCTTTGCCCTGCCGAGCTAGACCATCGTGACGTGGATTGGTAACTTCGTTTTAGATTGACATATCTACAGCGATTAAATTAGTTCGATAGGTTAGGATCCTGTGAAAAAGTAAATGTTGTTGCAATATGCGAGTTTCCAGCGATAAAAATGCTGTCGTGTAAAGTGGCTAGCATTTCTAAAAGTGGTACCGTGAGACCAAAGTTTGGTCATCAAAGTACATAGAAAATTTCATTAACTAGAAGTACCCTGGAAGATGAACACTCTGTGGTTGCAGCTACTATATGTGATAATTGTCTAAAAAATTCTAAACATATTGTACAAAAATCAATTCAGTTCTAAACTTATCAATTGTGATAATTTAATTCAAAACATTTTGACAATTTGCCAATATAATCTTTCTGACCAAATTTGGCGTAAATTGTTGACATGGACGCTACTGGCCTATGTGCGGGAAGTTGCTGATGTGGATGATCTTTTGAAGCTGACGACTAGTGAGGGCTTGCCTCATCTGGGCAAGGGTCGATCTCACCAGATCCATCCCTCTCCCTTGCTAGATTTGGCCCTCGTTGGCCCTTGCCCTCGCAAAATCTAGCAAGCCCAGCACGAGAAAGGAGATCCTCATCCGCGATTGCCTGTACCAACTGCTGGCCATCAACTATGGCTGGTCGCTGACCATGGACTGATATTGAAAACCAGCAAAAAGCAAGGGGGCAAAAAAGAAAGAAACAAAAAATAAAAAAATAATAAAAAGATTCCAACATCATCCATGTTGTCTTGGCTATGCCACGACGGCTTGCAGCTTCCACGCAAGCAATTTTTGGCCAAAATTGATCGGAAGTACTAAATTAGCAAATTGTTAAAAGGTTTCGGACTAATTTAACACAATCGAAGGGTTTGGATTGAATGGACTGTCGTACAATAGGCTCATAATTTTTTGGATAATTTTTCCACCCTATTTTGTTTGCAACAGGGTACATAAATTGCAGTAAAGGTTTGTACCTTTTATTAGAGTGAAAGACGAACTCCGGTGATCCAAACTTTGTCCCAGTGCACCGCAAAACTCCAAAGTGAATCTTGGTAGGCAAAGAGAGAAACATTTTCAGAAGATGTTACATCTGCCAGGCTCTCGGTTCCAAGAAGTGGCAAACTTAAAACAGCGTCAGAAGATTTAAGAATAAATTAGTAAATTTTCAAAAATTTAAAATTAAATTGACAAATATTCAAAAGATTTTGGATTAAATTGGTACGATGAAAGGTTTAGAACTGAATTGACCATTATCCAATAGGCTTATAACTCTTTAGACAATTTTTCTGCGAAAAGGATGGTATCTGTAATGTGTGTTTTAACTTAACTATATTTGTGTTCCCACCGTATAAATGCGGAATTTGGAATTTTAAGAATAAACCGAACGAAATAAAAATGGGACAATATCTAAGAAGAAAGTCCGAAGTTATTCAATCCCATTAGATTCCTGGACAAGTTGGGATGTGTCCTCCGAAAATGCATGCTTATCATGGTAAGCATGATAGGCTTCATGGTAAGCATGATAGGCTTCGTCTCGAGGGTTACGATATGTTCGAACTTACGTGGCAAAAAACAAAAAAGAAGTAAAAAAGACGAAATGTTCCCTAAAATATTCGAGATTATGAATCTTTTGACTTGGTTTTCTTGGACCAAGTCACACTGTGTTCGCAAATATCGTCTTCCTCTTCCAATTATTTTGGGGGGTATCAATGGCTAAACGCTGCACAAACTTTCTGAAAGGTTCAAACCTTCTTACGGAAGCTGAGAGACAGAACTATTCCCCACCCGGTCGAACTAACTTTGATGTGATTCGATTTGATCGTGCGATGTGGCTGGATTGTTTCCACGACTACGGGATGAATCCCGCTCGTGGTCATTGTCATTGCAGCGGTTTGGTGCATTGAAGCCAAACATTAACACTCGTTCCAATCATTGGTTAAAAAAAAATGAATACATTGAAAGAAAATTCCTATAATGACCTCTCATGTTGCTTAAAATAGTTATTTAATGAAAAAGTACTTTCATTATCATTAACAATTTATGCCCAATTTTTTTTTTGGTGAACGATGATTTTTTTTTTGTCAATTCGTTCCTTTTTGTGAACGATGTAAGCAATCATTTTAGAAAAATATTTTCAAATCATTCATTTTTTTTTAAACAAACGAACCTAAAAAAGCCATTTTCCTGATATTTCAAAGCAATGGGTTGTGGACTAAGCTACTTGGAGACTTACAAAATACTTTGTAACTATCATGAATTTGTTAAGTTCATTCACTAATCTCGAGCAACTTGCATAAAGTTGGTAAAATTCGTATAGGTGACCTCCAATTTCTGATCGGGAAATGCCCTGATTGTAAAGACCCAGTATGATAAGGGTGGGAAGTGGTTGTTGGGGCTAGATGGTTTGGATAAGGAGTGGCTCCTAACATGCTTCTATGATGGCGAATGGAGTAAAAATGAAACTGAATTGTACACTGAATATGGAGAGAGTAATGCTTATGAAAATTGAAATTAACTCAGAGGCATCTTTTGACGTAACTCCAACGTTAAGCTTGCTAAGGTAGGAGTATGCCTAGAATGAGTGACCTCCTGGAAAGTTTCCCACATACACGTTGAAGGACAAAACCGTGAGGCTTGCTTTGGATGGGCTAAAGCGGACAATACCTCAGTGAGTTAAATTCAGGGCGTCACAATATGGTATCAGAGCAGGACCCCCTCCAGTAGGTGTATGGTTAGGGGACGAACCAGACATAAGCTGGTGGGCCTATAATGACCCCAGTCTGACGAGAGTGGGAAGTGGTCATCGAGGCTAAAGGGCCTATACAAGGAGCGGCTCTTAGCAGGCTTCTAGGATGGTGAAGAGGGTAGGAATGAATTAAACTGTGCATCAAACAAAGGGATAGTGATTCTGAAATGTGTGTGTGTGTGAGAAAACTGGAATTAACTCATAGAAGCGCCTTTTGATGTAACAATAATGCATTTTTTGGAACTTCAAAGTTAAGCATGCTCAGATAGGAGCACTTTTAGAATGGATAACCTCTTGAGAAGGTGCCTACCTGTATGCTAAAATATGCTACCTATCTGTTTCATTAAGTCAAACGAATTAAAATCAATGTAATAGCCAGCTCGGCTCCAGTAAAAATTATATTTTCCAGCATGAAGTTAATTGTCAATATAAATAGTCCGGATGATATGATTTTGTTGATCCCCACCAAGGGTGCATACACATACATATTATATTTGTGTGTACAATGAGGAAAATGTCAGGGGCTGCTCTCGTGACACCAATAAACCTATTGTAGTAATACAATAGGTTTATTGGTGTCACGAGAGCAGCCCCTGACATTTTCCTCATTGTACACACAAATATAATATGTATGTGTATGCACCCTTGGTGGGGATCAACAAAATCATATCATCCGGACTATTTATATTGACAATTAACTTCATGCTGGAAAATATAATTTTTACTGGAGCCGAGCTGGCTATTACATTGATTTTAATTCGTTTGACTTAATGAAACAGATAGGTAGCATATTTTAGCATACAGGTAGGCACCTTCTCAAGAGGTTATCCATTCTAAAAGTGCTCCTATCTGAGCATGCTTAACTTTGAAGTTCCAAAAAATGCATTATTGTTACATCAAAAGGCGCTTCTATGAGTTAATTCCAGTTTTCTCACACACACACACATTTCAGAATCACTATCCCTTTGTTTGATGCACAGTTTAATTCATTCCTACCCTCTTCACCATCCTAGAAGCCTGCTAAGAGCCGCTCCTTGTATAGGCCCTTTAGCCTCGATGACCACTTCCCACTCTCGTCAGACTGGGGTCATTATAGGCCCACCAGCTTATGTCTGGTTCGTCCCCTAACCATACACCTACTGGAGGGGGTCCTGCTCTGATACCATATTGTGACGCCCTGAATTTAACTCACTGAGGTATTGTCCGCTTTAGCCCATCCAAAGCAAGCCTCACGGTTTTGTCCTTCAACGTGTATGTGGGAAACTTTCCAGGAGGTCACTCATTCTAGGCATACTCCTACCTTAGCAAGCTTAACGTTGGAGTTACGTCAAAAGATGCCTCTGAGTTAATTTCAATTTTCATAAGCATTACTCTCTCCATATTCAGTGTACAATTCAGTTTCATTTTTACTCATTCGCCATCATAGAAGCATGTTAGGAGCCACTCCTTATCCAAACCATCTAGCCCCAACAACCACTTCCCACCCTTATCATACTGGGTCTTTACAATCAGGGCATTTCCCGATCAGAAATGGAGGTCACCTATACGAATTTTACCAACTTTATGCAAGTTGCTCGAGATTAGTGAATGAACTTAACAAATTCATGATAGTTACAAAGTATTTTGTAAGTCTCCAAGTAGCTTAGTCCACAACCCATTGCTTTGAAATATCAGGAAAATGGCTTTTTTAGGTTCGTTTGTTTAAAAAAAAATGAATGATTTGAAAAATATTTTCTAAAATGATTGCTTACATCGTTCACAAAAAGGAACGAATTGACAAAAAAAAAATCATCGTTCACCAAAAAAAAAATTGGGCATAAATTGTTAATGATAATGAAAGTACTTTTTCATTAAATAACTATTTTAAGCAACATGAGAGGTCATTATAGGAATTTTCTTTCAATGTATTCATTTTTTTTTAACCAATGATTGGAACGAGTGTTAATGTTTGGCTTCAATGCACCAAACCGCTGCAATGACAATGACCACGAGCGGGATTCATCCCGTAGTCGTGGAAACAATCCAGCCACATCGCACGATCAAATCGAATCACATCAAAGTTAGTTCGACCGGGTGGGGAATAGTTCTGTCTCTCAGCTTCCGTAAGAAGGTTTGAACCTTTCAGAAAGTTTGTGCAGCGTTTAGCCATTGATACCCCCCAAAATAATTGGAAGAGGAAGACGATATTTGCGAACACAGTGTGACTTGGTCCAAGAAAACCAAGTCAAAAGATTCATAATCTCGAATATTTTAGGGAACATTTCGTCTTTTTTACTTCTTTTTTGTTTTTTGCCACGTAAGTTCGAACATATCGTAACCCTCGAGACGAAGCCTATCATGCTTACCATGAAGCCTATCATGCTTACCATGATAAGCATGCATTTTCGGAGGACACATCCCCAACTTGTCCAGGAATCTAATGGGATTGAATAACTTCGGACTTTCTTCTTAGATATTGTCCCATTTTTATTTCGTTCGGTTTATTCTTAAAATTCCAAATCCGCATTTATACGGTGGGAACACAAATATAGTTAAGTTAAAACACACATTACAGATACCATCCTTTTCGCAGAAAAATTGTCTAAAGAGTTATAAGCCTATTGGATAATGGTCAATTCAGTTCTAAACCTTTCATCGTACCAATTTAATCCAAAATCTTTTGAATATTTGTCAATTTAATTTTAAATTTTTGAAAATTTACTAATTTATTCTTAAATCTTCTGACGCTGTTTAAGTTTGCCACTTCTTGGAACCGAGAGCCTGGCAGATGTAACATCTTCTGAAAATGTTTCTCTCTTTGCCTACCAAGATTCACTTTGAGTTTTGCGGTGCACTGGGACAAAGTTTGGATCACCGGAGTTCGTCTTTCACTCTAATAAAAGGTACAAACCTTTACTGCAATTTATGTACCCTGTTGCAAACAAAATAGGGTGGAAAAATTATCCAAAAAATTATGAGCCTATTGTACGACAGTCCATTCAATCCAAAACCCTTCGATTGTGTTAAATTAGTCCGAAACCTTTTAACAATTTGCTAATTTAGTACTTCCGATCAATTTTGGCCAAAAATTGCTTGCGTGGAAGCTGCAAGCCGTCGTGGAATAGCCAAAGACAACATGGATGATGTTGGAATCTTTTTATTTTATTTTTTTATTTTTTGTTTCTTTCTTTTTTGCCCCCTTGCTTTTTGCTGGTTTTCAATATCAGTCCATGGTCAGCGACCAGCCATAGTTGATGGCCAGCAGTTGGTACAGGCAATCGCGGATGAGGATCTCCTTTCTCGTGCTGGGCTTGCTAGATTTTGCGAGGCAAGGGCCAACGAGGGCCAAATCTAGCAAGGGAGAGGGATGGATCTGGTGAGATCGACCCTTGCCCAGATGAGGCAAGCCCTCACTAGTCGTCAGCTTCAAAAGATCATCCACATCAGCAACTTCCCGCACATAGGCCAGTAGCGTCCATGTCAACAATTTACGCCAAATTTGGTCAGAAAGATTATATTGGCAAATTGTCAAAATGTTTTGAATTAAATTATCACAATTGATAAGTTTAGAACTGAATTGATTTTTGTACAATATGTTTAGAATTTTTTAGACAATTATCACATATAGTAGCTGCAACCACAGAGTGTTCATCTTCCAGGGTACTTCTAGTTAATGAAATTTTCTATGTACTTTGATGGCCAAACTTTGGTCTCACGGTACCACTTTTAGAAATGCTAGCCACTTTACACGACAGCATTTTATCGCTGGAAACTCGCATATTGCAACAACATTTACTTTTTCACAGGATCCTAACCTATCGAACTAATTTAATCGCTGTAGATATGTCAATCTAAAACGAATACCAATCCACGTCACGATGGTCTAGCTCGGCAGGGCAAAGGCGACAAATATACGGAAAGAAAGCTCGCTGTGGTAGCTTGTAAAATTAGTTCGAAACAGTCCTTGAAAATTGTCACGCCCGGATTTCCTAGTAGAAAAGGGCATGATACAGCCGCCCTTCCACACAAAAGACGTAGCCTCAAACCACACAAAATCTAACTCTCAAAAGTCCCTGTTGACATCGCTCTCGCTCTATTGGCCGTAGGGATGGGATAAGCAACCACAACTTAATGAGGAGTATATCTCTTCTAAATAGATCGAGCATCAACTATGCACGTTTAACATACAAAAACATAACACATTCACCAAATTCCAAGATATAACAAGCTTACAAGAAACGAATAAGTTATATATACTTCAACATAACTATATTTATTAAGATACACGTATGAGTTGTTTCGAAAAGTCACATATTTAAGAATTGTTGTAGTATTGAGCAGTTAATATATCATAGTTGGCCTATAACTCATATGTTTCAATTTTTAAGTGGAGGTGGGTCCAATTAAATATATTAATGGGCTCAAATTTGAGCTCCCTCTTAGCGATCTCCCAAATGAAGATATCTTTCTGTTGCATGCTCCCAATAAATAGTATCAGAGCAATAATCGGTGCTTGTTTCAAGTGGAAATTGCTATGATGATTGGTCTGCTAAGAGGGAGACATGGATAGTTAGGCGTCCACCTATTTTGCTGATGGGGCCGCAATGATATCCTAATACCAATATGGATACTCACAAACCCCATAACCGAGTTCATAGCTATATTGAGTAGCACACCACCATCCTCCAATACCAAAATTCAAATACAAAATCAATAACACCAATTAATTTCACAAAACAAAAGGCATCATCTTTCTCAACTCCATTCATCAAACGTAATACATTTCGCAAGGCATTTCTAAAGTCATTTCATAAATTAGTAAACGGATTTATCTTTGACAAAACTTTTTATAATATGTTTCTCAAACAATTCTCAAATAATAAAGAATAGTAAATGTTCGGTCTATATTTGTGACATTGGGTCATAAAAGGGTGACGTCTCAGGCATGTCATCGACCATTTATTTTTTTTTATTTAATTTTTATCTTATAATTATACACATGCAGAACGCGAAACTCCCCAAACAATCGCTAAAATAATAGGATAGATAATTAGGACCACAAATCAAACAATAATAGCTAGCTCAACAAAAGACTACCACTTCATTAGTAGATATTTGTTAACCCTACAGAAGCTACAGTCTATACAACCCCATACTTCGGGATGGCTTCTTAAGACCAGCAAAAAGACAATAGATCGGGACAGGGTTAACTTCATATCTACTTCAAAAGAGGGGTTACGGCACCCTCGTCATCCACTTCAGCGTGTCTCCAAAGTTACGGACTTGAAAAATATTTATCAATGACAGGTGAGATATAAATATCTCTGTGAGTCAACGCCTAAGTCTAATTAGGGCATTGATTCACTCAGGCAACCTAAGCAGACATGACAATATAGAAGCAATTCAACTGTCAATCACATGCAACTTACCCCATCTTGATCCACACAATACAATAACCAGATTACGCATACCAAAACTCTCAGGCATTATGCAACATGGGATTTTCAATTATTAACGGGCACTCGGCCCTGGTACACTAGACAGTGGTGCCCAGCACACTAGGCAGTTGGTGCTCTTTCGGCATGATCGGGCTTCGTCTCGCTCCGTCGACGACGGCAACCAATAATCTGTGTTATTTTGATTGACACCACACAGATATATCAAGTATTCCTGTAAGGACTTCGGTCTGTCACAAGCTGGGACCGGCATCCGATTAATCTGATGACACAGACTATCGTGCTTCCAATAAGTCGTGTGGTTCCGATTGACACGGCACGAACTTATCAGGCATCGCCCCCTGGACACCCCCGAGCGACGATATCCAATATGTGACCACACAAGCACGCCAGGCAGCCAATCCAATTATTATCTTTGCATTTAATTAAAATGCACACATGGTCGTGCTCAAAATTCTGCTCAAGACGATTTCTTTTGTATGCTCAAGTATGAAATTTTGACTTCGCATGCAGTCACCTGATTATTCACACTATGCACCAAACTTTGAGTTTAAATAAGTGCAACTCACCATCAATAAGCATACAACAATTACACAATTATCCAATAATCACCCAAAAATAAATCAATAATAACAAGTAGATAAATAACTAATTAATCATAAATTAGAAAATCAACATATATTCATCCATCGATAATTTAATAAAGTAACCAACAAAATTCGTCGCAAATAATTATCAATTTAATAATAATTAATAATTTGGATCACGATTAATTAAAACACCATAATTAATAATCAAATATTAATTAATTAATTTCGTCCAATTAATTAATTAAAAATAATAATAATAATTAACCCAAGAATAATAATAATTATTGTTTATCAACCCAAAAATAATTAATTAAATTTTTAATCTGTCCAAAAATAATTAATTAAATTTTATACGTCTATCATCATAAATAATTATTAATTTAATAATATTAAGTCATGGTTAATTAAAGCATCATAATTAATTAACCAAATATTAATTAATTAATTTCATCCAAATTAATTAATTAATAATAATAATAAACTCAAGAATAATTATTATTATTATTTATCAACCCAAAAATAATTAAATAAATTTTTAGTCAGTCCAAAATTAATTACTTAAATTTTAAATAATCTCGGCCCGCCTCAATTAACTAAACCAATCACAATCCAACAAGTCGAACCAGTCTAATTATTCTAACCGCGACCCTTTAACCTAACCAAAGTTACTAAACTAAAACCGATCGCGGTTTAACTAATTACATTAATACTAATTTAATCTAAACTAACCTAAGCGCAATTAACAACCTAATCGGATATTAGGGTTAACTCACCCAAAATCGTCCGACGATGACGAGCGGCGGCGACACGAGATGGTAACGACGACGACGCTGCTCTTCGCTGGAAACGACGGGCAGAGGTTGGACGGCGGAGTAGCGGTTGGTGGAGGATGGCAAGTTCGAGCGATGGACGGCGACTGAGCTTCACGGCTGGACGCGCGACAACAAGGCAATGACGGCGCAAGATGGAGCGAGCTGGAGGTGGTGCAGTGGAGGAGCTTGCGGTGGCTGGATGGGCGGAGGAGTCGTTCAGCCGAACTCGCGGGCGACGTAACACGACATCCAGGGAGCTCGCAATAGAGAAGACAACGACACAAGCTAGCGGCTAATGGAGAGAGGAGCGGTGAGGC
>JAGVVM010011124.1:0-10809 GCA_019149425.1 Psidium friedrichsthalianum
CCACCTAATCCATCAATCGAAGATCTATACACGGCCAAACCAGCACCACCAGATCTCCGAGTGCCATCCACAATTCCCGACCAGATTCAAGCTTTCCAGTAAGCTCAAGCTCTCGCGTTGTTTAACCATTTTGTTTCGCTTTTCAAAGGCATAACAAGCATGGATATAAGTTCAGGAACTTACCTAAACCTCCTTGAAGCTAGACGAACACCTCTTTAATATCCAGAACTCGCGATTCCGGTGAGACTCGAGAGATTCGACCGTTGACATTTTTCACCGAGATAAGCAAGAAAAATGACGGGAATATGTTTAGAACGTTTTCTAAGTCTGAATCGAAGCAATATACACACGAATAACATGCTCGAGAGCTCACGGTTTTGACTGTAAAATCGGGGTTCTATATGGCATTTCTCAAACGACTCGTGTGCAATGTATAAAAGCAAGGATCGTTTCATCCGCGAACCAAATCAATCGAAACTAAACGTGTATTCTTGTTATCTAGACCTAGGTCGATCGTTTCTTCATCCGATTCGGTTCGGCACGATCGAAAATTGCATTGACCGATTAATCACAGCAAACACAGAAGGAGAATGCAAGTTTGGACTGACCTGAGTTTGTGGGAGGATGGCCACGGCAATGGCCAACACGCGACGATGGACGAGGAGATTCGCCTTCCTTCTACCTCTTCTTTCTCTCGGTGAACCTCTGCTCTACTCTCTCCACCCTCTCCTCTTTTCGTTTTCTTCTAGCCTCTTCTTTGTTTTTCAGGTCAGAGAGTAAAATTTCAAAGAATCCTCCGAGCCCCCGTCAAAAAAACCTAGCGCCGCCTCTCCTCTTGTCGCTCTCTATATATCCTTGCAAGAATGTCTCGAACCATTTTTTTCAATCCATCGGCTGGACAGCTCAGTGCGTCCTTCGCGCTCGTTTTCTCACTTCGGATAACGGCCCGCGCGTGTTCGTACGTCGAGCATGTGCGCAAGACGACAAGAAGGGAGAGATGCCGGTGGCGTAGGGTGCGACTACGTCGCGCGAAAATGGGCAGACTTCGTTCGAGAATGGGCAAAAGAAAAACCTCAAAAAAAAAACGTGCGCGTGTGCTGTGGGGCTAGGTAGAGAGGTTGAAGAAGATGAATAGTGTGGGTCATGGGTCGGGTCGCCCGACCGACGACCCCCGACCGGCTGAAAAAAGGCCAAATTGGGGCCACAAATTGGCCATTTTTTCGTGAAAATTTAAGGCCAAAATTGAGTTTCCCAACATGAGTTACATCTAAGAATGAGGTTTTTTATGAGAAATTCGCTTGTTGAAATCGAACAAAAACCCCAAATTTTCGGTTTGACCGAAACCTCATTTTGAGCATTTCAAAGCCTAAACGGCGGAAAAACGGATCAAAATACCCCCACCAATGGATTCATAATGTGAAAATTATAGGGTAAGGGACTTTGTATTTTCACGGGTGCCCCTAGAAAAATTTTAATTTTATTTTTGGTGGTTTGGGGACCAAATTAAAAAATAAAATTCCGGTTGAGCCCTTTTGTCAAAATTGAGAAATTTCGCGGCAGCATTGGACCGAGATAAAAAATTTTTGATATTAGAAGGGATGCCAAAACTCATAAAAAAGCGAAAGATTAAATAAAAAGACTCAAATTGCATTTTTTAAGCCCGATTTGGAGTTACATTTGTGAAGGAACACATAATTCCAAATTGGATTTTTCAAATTTTAATTGGGCCAACATGAAAAAGGGATTTAAAATAAAAATCCTAGATATTTTTCCTATTTTTTTAGGCCACGAAATCCTATTTTTCATGATTTTTTGGATATTTTCCTAATATATGAAAATAATAATAATAAATAATAAAAAACGAAAATTTTCAAAAATTCATTTTTGTGTCAAAATTGGTTCCTTAGGCTTGGTTAGGCTTCCCAAAAGTTGATTTTTTAATTTTATAAATTTTTATAGATTTTTAATTAATTTTCTGAAAAAAAAAACATGATTAAAATTCAGGTGTCAACACCAATATTGGAGGATAGGTTCCAGGTTCCAAAAATTAGGGAAACTTGTTCTACGGTAGGTTCCAGGTTCTAGATAGGTGGAACCTGGAACCGGAACCTAGACCCTGAAGCAAGTTTTTATATTTTTTTCTTGGTATATGTATTTGCGTCATCTTGCGGTATTCCATAACATCCAATACTGAGTGTGTAACTTTTTCATTAAGACTTTTACTTTGTTAATGTTTTCATATTTTTCGTTTCTAATATGAGTTTGTGGTCAGTGAATTTAGCAATAGGTGATGGTCATTAAATGTGATTATTCACTGTAATCGTTCAACTAAGAATCCAGTGGAAGCTGGGCGGAACCTGGAACCGACCCTGGAACCTGTGACAGGGTAGGTTCTAGGTTCCAAGATATGTAGGGTAGGTTCCAGGTTCCACAAAATGAGGAACCTGTATAGACGGGTAGGTCCAGGTAGAATCTGTACGGAACTGTAACCGCTCACCCCTACTCAGTACTGCTGCAAAGTAGTGTCCGGTCCTTCAAGCTTTTCTTCGGCTGCTTCTAGCTCTTTCCCGAGTGTTGAAAGCTTGTTGTTGAAACAAGCAGTCACAATCATGTTTCCTTGCTTCAATTCAGTTAGTGCCTGCATGAGAGAAATTTTTTTTTTTGGTACAATCTAATTTGCCATACATTTCTTTGATATTTTCCGAAATGCTTTTCGAATCCTCCGTTAGGGGAAGTCCGGCCGCGACTTCTGGGGAGATACAGTTTCCAATTCATGTACAGACAAGTTGATTGCACTTCCTCCAGTGTCGTGCCAGAAGCTCGTCGGAGGGAATCAGGACGGTTTCATCAAGAAACCATCCTTGTATTTGGTTACGAAAGCTCGTCGAAACTCTTGGACAATTGACAGTAGTTTTTGAGGCCGAACATTGCTCCATAATGAGTCGTAGCTTCGGACCACCAGCGATGTAAATGTATAGCGGGTCACTAGGCTCCGGGCGACCATTGGTGGAAAGGAACGGGAACGACATGGAAACTAGATTGAGGAATCAGGTAGGGATTTGTACCCATACCTGGGATCCCCGGTTGTGATCCTTGACCCGGATAATGCAATCCGGGCCCAGAAGTTCAGCTTGGCCCCAATATTGGCTGGTGGGCTCCCTTGAGTGTGTTATCCCTGGCCTTGATACGCTGGACCCTGGAGATTGCACATGTATTCTGTCCTACCAAAATGGGCTGAATGGACCATGTACAGACAGCCACCGGATGGGCTGGTCCGGAATGGTTTGCGCTCGGTTGGACTGAATCTGTACAATAGATTCCTGACCTAGAAATACTTCGAAAGGATTCTCCAACATTGGCAATGGGGTGTGCCCTCCTGATTGTCTTCTGGAGTTTGATTTTCCTCAGACCTTGATGAGTCGTTCTTCGGCATGTATCAGCAAGAGAATATTTTTTTTTTTCCTGAATTCTGCTCAAAAATTGATTCCCACACCAGAAGTGCTACCCTTGTTTTGCAGATTAGTATTTTTCCTACAACAAGGATAGGAAGGATGGGAGGCAACCAAACAAAGGGTTTGCGGAAGCTACACCAGAACCGAGTGCTCTGATACCATAACACGAAGTGTGGAAGAAATGAATTGAAGGAGAGAATTTCTTTGTATTCTCACTTAATGATATGATTACATTCTTTACATGCACTTATAGTACAAATGTAGGAGCAATAAGAAGACATAATCAAAGATACACTATTGATTGTAATCACAAATTGATTGATCAATTACCCAAATCCTAGATTGATTTAATTGTATCTTCGATATCCTGGCATATCTCCGACAAACCTACTGACGAGTAATGTTTCATATTGCTGCTCTAGTGTTTCATAACATTTTGCGACATCTGCTATGTTCATGAGCACTGAAATTAAGATATGGAAGATGACTTCATCGCGGATTTTGTTCATGGAATCTGGTGAATGATTGCAGTATTTTTGGGAAATATCTATTTTGTGTGAACGAGTACTATACAAAATTTACTCACGAGGAAAGAAAAGATCGTGAAGGCGATTATGAAGAAGATTTTTTTTCTTTGGTCAGAGATTATGAAAACATTACCCACGTTTGAAAAAGTACCTTGTTAAGCTCGAGCAAATCGAATTGAAGACGCTAATGCACGGGGAAAAAAAAACTACAAGGGTTGGGAAAACTTTGTCTTGTTGGGAAAACTTTGTCTTGTTTGTTCGTCATTCTTTTACTTGAATTTGCAGCACGTTGTAAATTTTATTTTGCAAGCACAAGCAAGGTGATGTATGTGCCATGCCCCGAGCCGAATTGGCCACATTGCAATGTTGTATATGCATATTTACGAGATGACAAGGCAAACAATGGAGAGGAGTTATTCTGTGAAAATTAAAACTTTTCTGTGAAAGACGTGTGGAATGTGTTGCTGAAATGAGAACACAGTATGCGTAAACTTTATCTTTATGAAACATAAGTTAAAGGAGTGACAGAGACAGAACTGATGCAAATAAGATTGCGTTTGTTCGGCCTTGCACTTAGCCAACTCCACTCTTTCAGCTCTTATAGTTCCAGTAAGGCTGCAATCCATTAACGTAATACTTGAGACTTTGAGGTTTGCAGAAAGTGCTGCTTATACACAATGCTTCGGTTTAAAAGAGTTCAATCTCCAAAGGTGTCCGTTAGAAGCTATCTCAATCAAAGTGCTGTTGATACGATCTCCTCGACTATTAGAGCTGCTTTTTGTGCAAGCAGAATGACTGTGTTCCTGCAATCTGCTTGACATCCTTTTCTAACTTCACAGAATTAGCAAAACTATGGCGCCAACTTGAATTTGAATCAAATTGCTAAACAGTATGGGTTTTCTCTCCAGGATTATAGAGGCTCGTATATCAACCATCTACACCATCCGTAGCACGAGTTGCTTTTGAAAAAAGGCCCTTCCAATTTTCTCGCGAGTTTTCACTGAGAGGTATGTCCACCTGATACAAACAGGTCACGCCATGGAAATTGCCGTACTCATGTTCTATAAGATGTTCACCCTCGATTGGCCCAACCATGCTTCAAGCTACGTTCTATAGCTCGTCGTCTTAAGTCTAAGTATACAAGAAATAATTATGGTTCATTTTTTTAAACTAATATAGTGTATTTGATCATGATAACTTTTCCTTTTCATATATATATATTGGTAAAATGGTAATTTCTAACCACCAAATGAGTTCACTAACTCATTAAGTGTTGATTCGTACGTGGTAGTTTACTGGTAGAGAAATTTCATATTTCTTGGATAATGGGAAAAAAAAACTCAATTTTCCGTAAGAAATAAGATAACTTGTTTTCACATCGATATGCCAAATTCAACACTTCAATGGAAACTTCCTAAGGCTTATGGTAAAATGATATATTGAGATGTACATAATTGGCTTGAGGAAGGTATTTTTTGAGCTAAAAAAGGGAAAAGAGAGATTTGTGGATTTAGAAGTGATGATTGAAATGCCAAGGGCCACACACATCCGGAACGAACAAA
Source organism: Psidium friedrichsthalianum (assembly GCA_019149425.1). Taxonomy (NCBI): domain Eukaryota; kingdom Viridiplantae; phylum Streptophyta; class Magnoliopsida; order Myrtales; family Myrtaceae; genus Psidium; species Psidium friedrichsthalianum. The sequence goes on from JAGVVM010011124.1 coordinate 5,542, forward strand.
ACGTTAGCTTAACTTCACCAAGCCACCTTCGTTTCTCATATTACAAATTTTCCACCATTTTCTGGTAAAAGAACAATTTTAGTTATAATAACTAATTTAGTATGCAAGCTTGCCCAATTCAACACTTCAATCGCAAACGTAATTAAACTTATGGTATATGAAAGATTTAAGGTGTAAAATATTGTTTGTCGATGAAAATGTTGAGCTAAAAAGGAGAAGAATCATCGTCTTGTGAAGAAAAATCAAAATAGGGATTAAGCAGTTTATTTTCCCCATATAAAAATAAAAATAAAAAACTAAAATCTTTTGCTGTAGAGCCTCTCCCAAGCTCCCAAAAGGATTGGGTCTTCTTTTGAATATTCAAATTTTTAATCCAAGAAATAAAAAAATGCGAATTCTATTTTGTTTGAATTCCTTTTCTTTGTTAGAAAAATTCATCGGAAGGTAGGTGAAAGCGAGAAAATTTTATTTGTTTTGTATAAGAGGACTATCTATTTATAACTACTCCACCTATATCGAAAGAAAGAAAAAATCGAAGTAAGGTTAATGTAAATAGCATTCCAATTGATGAATATTTAAATAAGACATGTACCCACAGTTAACAAACGAAATTAGATAGGTCGATCAAAATGATTTATTTGATATTATGGATGACTTTACAATTAATTCCAATTGAATCGACTAATCGGGTATATTTTTCACACTCATAGGAGTTCATCTATGTTTTCTGCTTTATGAATATGATATTTTCTGGGCATTTCTAATAATATCAAGTGTTATTCCTATTTTGGCATTTCTAATTTCTGAAATTTCCTTTATTAAGAAAATAAAATTATTCCTATTTTTATTTATATATTTGAATTTCTTTTTATTCTAGAATAGATATTTTCTATATATAGAATATGTTATTTAATTTAGTATTTCAATTTATTATTTAGTATTTATTACCTATTTTAGGTATATTAGTATAACTTATACAATAGTTTATTATTTAATATGTAATCAAATTTGGATTAGTTAATATTTTTATTACTTAATACAAAAAGGATTAATCAATAGAATTTCTATAACTTAATAGAATTTTCGAATGGGATAGAATTCCAAATTTGATTTCTTTTGAATTCTATTTTCTTTCAAAAATACAAATATACCCGATGCTTAATCATAAATATCGGTTGGTGTAAAGGAAGATTTAGACTCTTTTTCTTTCATTTCATACTGAAAAAGAAAATTATAAAAAAAATTCCCTCTATCAGATAGACTGAACAATTGTCATTGGAATGAATTATGAATATTCAATATAAAATATTTCAAATTAACGGATCCAAAATATTTTTAAAAAACCAAAAAATGTTATCATTGAAATTCAACGAGAATAATACATTAAGCATTTTTCTCATTTTACGCGTAGTTTCTTTGACTAGTGGGGTTTCATTTAATAATTTTTATTTAAAGCAAGGGGAATATAGGATGTATGAAATTAGTCTCTGTCTATATTATTACAGGATTTACAATTATTTATGAGAACCCAATCAAAATATGAAATAAAATACCTAAAAATGAGGTTCAAAGAAAATATATGTGGTATAATGTATGTACTTAATCCAATTTGTACAAGCACAGCTAGTGAAATTGATATCTTACATTGTTAATTAATTCTTATTAGATGGGACATAAGACTTTTTGAAGTAACTAACTTAAATTTCAATGTGAATATTTAATATTTAAAATATAAGGGGACGGACATACGATGAAAAACAAGCGATTAGAAAAGTCTATAGAATAATTTATGTTTTGGAAATGTAAGGCGATGGACTTTACTAAATCCCACCTCCCCAAGTCAAACTGATGCTTGCTGTTGCACCAGGGGTTGTTGCACTAGGTGCCAAAGCATGGGTGTTTTGTATCCATTGAGCAAAGACGGTTTGTAATTCATAGCGGTATCAGAAATATATCTTGTATCGTCCCTAAAGCGCTCATGGTATCATTATGAATATACAAACCAAAGTTGCGAAAGCCTAGAAATAACATACCCAGTTGAGATGTGATATGATTGCATCGCGATGCCTAAGGACATGATCTAATAAATCGTTGTATCGAGTAGTTGGATCATAATCTCTTCCATAAAAATAGTTGCATGCGCAGACAACACCAACTATGAGAAATCCGCCAATCCACATGTGATGTGTGACAATGACAAGTTGTGTACCATTGTCATAACTAGATATGGATAAAGGGCATGGAATACATATGGTGAGCTACAATAATGGTTAAAGAGCTTAACATCGTTAGGTTAAGAGATATTTGAGCATGCCATGAGCGTTTGTTAGGATCTTGTATAAGCCTTTATGGCCCTGGCCTATGAATGGACCCTTTATGAGCCTCTAAAATATATTTTATACTATGACCAATGCCCCAGTAGAGTCTATAAATAACATAGAAAGATTTCTTTTAGGTTATGTTCATTCAATTAATTTTCAAAAAGTCATAGACCAATAAAGAGAGCTGAGGTTATAGTTAAAGCCGTGCTAGTAGAAAATCGAAATAACTAGTTTAGTAAGCATGAAGATGAAGAGCTAAATGAAAGGTGTTCTTTTTATACATATATTTATAAAGAACTTCCCTAAGTTTCGAGATGATAGATAAGCAAAAATCAAATTCATGAAAGAATAAGTTTCAATTGATCAGTTGTTAATTCGTAATAATTATAGTGGTTAACAAAAACCTCGAGTAAAGGAGTAGAAAAAGAGATCAATTAAATTTGTAATATCTACCTATCCCTTACTTCGAATCAAGGGATTCAAAGACAATTCTTGAGTAGACTACTATTAAAATAATCAAATAATAAGAAATTTGAATCCATAATTAGAAAATCATTTCTCTTTTCTTTTTGATCCTTTTTTTTAATCGTATCAAATCTTGGTCTTGTGGAAAATGGAGGATTGAGAAAACATTTTCCTCCTCAAAATGATCGCTTTTTACTACTTGAACTAATTAGTGGACAAAAAATGTCTCATTATTGACAATAATTTATGTCTAAATAAAGTATGGGCGATAAATATTTTTTTTCCTCTTCACTTTTGTAAGCATATTAAACAATTATTTTGGACGAAGGATAAAAACGCTTACTAGGATAAGCATTAATATTTCTAGGAGCACTTTCTTATCTTGTCTTCGACATGGTAACAAACCTTATCGATCACCACAATGCCTGGTCTTCGTAACTCCTCGTATTATCAGGGATATACATCTCACAGACTGTTTCACTATAATATATGTCATAGCCATAAGTTTTATTTTGTACTTTGGAAATAGACATTATTGAGATTATAATGGGAGAGATATTTTTTACATGGACTGTTTTCTTGTGACCTCTTTTGTATTAGTGTGGAAATATAGGGCATTGCCAATTTTGATGCAACAAAAGCCTAAATATGATATTCTCAATGTGTTGAATATCGCTCCTTATAAAGTGCCGGTTACTCCCTAAAGGTAAATAGGGTGAAACAGAAGGAGACACCGTGTCAGGAAAGAGCATGCCTGATGGAGGAGGTGGACTTCTTTCTAATATTTTGGAGTAATATTTTAAAGATTCCATATTTGTTTGGAAAATGGAAAATTTCGACATATTTCGGTAAATATTGTTTGGGGTTTTTTTTTCACCATGTTGGTACTCTAGGACTGCTTTGTCTCAGCCGAATATTGATGAAGGGCTGTGTAGGTGCGGTAGTGGGGATAGTGTGTGTGTAGGTAGTGCATGGGTGGGAGAGAGGTAATAATGAATGAAAGATGAATTATAAATTAAGTTTTACGTATTTGGAAAAAATTGAAATTTTTATTCCTAAATGACATGGCTCCGTGTAATGATAAGGAGGTACTCCGCTACCAGATGAGTTGCCACACAACACTGGCTCGTGGTACAGGTGATCGACGTGCGTGGGTTTCTCAGTCAATTGCGTCTATGTGGGCTTCCACAGTGCAGTGAGTCATGTCTAGGGAAGCAGCCCGAGTGCTGGTCTGTGATGTTGTTCAGTTGAGTAAGTGTGGTGGAGGTAAGGGATGTGACTGGGACATTTTTGGGCCTCTAGGAAATGGCACACACAGACAGTCACGGTGCCATTGGTGCTATGAAGCTTGCCTTTTTGGACCTGGATCGTCAAGATTGGGGGGCTGAACGAGTGATTTTGGCGCAAGACCTTGGTATCAAGGCATGGCATCATGAACCAGCAAGGGCACAGGTTCTTTCGCTAGGCCCATGAGGCTCGGCCCTAAACTGGATGCGTATCCGTACTCGGCATGCATGGAAATGGACTCAGCATCAAGATCTCGGGATGATGCCGAACTAAGGCACATTTCGCTAGATCCTCGTGTGGACACTTTGTGGCTTGCGACGAAGTCACTACTTAGGGACGATCGTCAAGGACTTAAGGTCTTGGGCTCGGCCTCGTGAGTTACGAGCCTGCCTGAGCTGGACTTAATGGACTCTGGCTTCAGCACCGCAACTGATTGCGAGAGCCTGTATCTAGGCTGGCCATGGACTTGGGCATGGCACTAGGGTTTTTGGCTCGGCCTCAGCAACTAGACATGGCCTCAATGGATTGAAGCCCAAGATTTAGTGACTTGTGTCGGGTAGAATATTCGAGCATGGCTGGCCAGACTCGGCTAGCGGAGGTGCCAATTGACCTGGACATGCCGTGCTAGGTACCTAGGCATGGTGCTGGATACGTGGACTGGGCCTTCTGACTCGGCACAAGGGTCAGTACTAAACATTATCACTTGTTTCTCTACAGAGCACTAGGGGTTGTTGGGTTTTACCTTGAGGACCAACCTAGCCTTTGTGGACCCAAGCTTGGTCACTATGAACTGTCCCAACATTGATGGACTCAAGCTCGGAGTTGGATACTCGAGCAAGATTCCAAACTTGGCATGGGGGCCACTACAGTCCCAGCCATAGCCGTCAGGATCGAAGCATGGCGTCATGGATCTCATGCCCAAGCGTCAAGTCCTAATGTCTAGTCGTATTTTGGACAATATATTATATATATATATATATATATATATATATATAATTTTAACAGAGAATCATTTAATTTTAAGTGTAGATTTTTCGTTGCTATGAAAGTATTTCACATTGACTTATTTGCTAAGCATCCGAACGGTGGAAATAAGAAAATACTTTATGTATAAATATTTTGTGTGAAACAACGGAGCAAGGGTGCCACAGTTCGACAAAGTGCATGTTAATCACTGAGTCTCAAAATGAGTTGG
>JAGVVM010011126.1:0-13665 GCA_019149425.1 Psidium friedrichsthalianum
GGAATATTAGCAGACTATCACATCACATAATCCTTAAATAACATATTCCGAATCGGTATCGTGGCCCATACTCGCCAGCCTCAGGTTCGATTCTACCATGCTCATATAATCTACCTTGATCTAATTATACACTCGATCTTTACTTTGGAACGATCTCTGTATTATGCTTTCATACATTTGTCCTTAGTGAATCGACTATGTAAGCTTTATGCTTCTACATTTACTCGTACGACAAGCAATTGCAATAAATCCACTGGATTTTAAAGTAATGTGGTGGTCATTAAATATGATTATTCACTGTAATCGTTCAGACTAAGCATATATATGAAACCTAGATGGAACCTAAACCTGCCCCCAGAACTTGTGACAAGGTAAGTTCTAAATTCCCAAAATATGCAAGGTAGATTTCCAAGGTTGCAGGTTAGGTTTCATGTTTCGGTAGAACAGTACAAAACTTGAAACCGCTCACCCCTATAATTTACATCTCTCTTTGTAACAATATGTATTAATTTACATAATCCACATTGCTTTAAATGGAAATTTTTTTTAAGACGGTTTCGCGTGGATGCCCCGTAAAACTTACCATGATATCAGAACGGGAAAAGTACCGCGGTCATATTTTTCGGTGCAAATCCCCTTTTTTTTCCAACCTTATGCTCTTCTACTTTGGGCTCTTAGATCAATTTCGAAATTCGACATGCATGCTTAGGACCCTTCTTATTTTATTGCAAACTTAATGTTTATGATAATTTGATGCGGAATTGGCATTAGCACCGATGATTAGCCAATTTTCAGGGTGATGTGATCCATGAGAATAAATTTAGGAAATATCGGGGAAGAGATCTAATTTTGAGAAAGGGATTACTTAGCATTTACTCCTAATCCGAGTCTATGTTTGCTTTCCTTTCCTCTTCCTACAACGTCAATCTGTTCGAACCCTACTAAAGCTAGGATTAATGGAAGGACTGCTTAAATAGAAGATAAGAAGAGTCCACAACCACAATCACCCTTCCGATCCAATGGCCAACATCACCCAAGACTCAGTTTTCTCACCAAGAACAGTTCTAGCCTTCTCGGGAGCCCTACAATCTACCCTCCGACGAAGAATTCCTTCGCTTCGCTGGTGTTTCGTGCTCACTCGACCTCCCGCGCCGGCTGCTACTCCGACGGCGAGGGTCGTGCCGGCCACGGTTCTAGCAAGGATGGTTCTGCAATTAGATTTGGACCCTGCTTGGTTGGGAGCTTGATCTTTATCCTCTGGGACCTTCTGGCAAGTCATCCGCATGGAGCATCAGAAGAGTCGTGGCAAAGAATGATTTTCGTGTGGAAGTCTGAGATCATGAGAGATTTTGCCGCGTTTGAAAATTCTTTTTACCTGAACGTCGACGTTAATCTGTTGATTCTATTACCCCGTTACCGGTAACCGCGTCTAACTCCGGTGCGTGCAATGCTAAATTTGCTGTGAATCTTGAACTCCGGAAAAGAATTCGAATCATAGAGTTACAGAAAGACGTATAATTTTTGTGTCATGCCCGAAAAGTTAAAGGATAATTTAAAGAAGTGTAGGACAAGATTTCCACGTATGGAAAGGTATTGCGGCACGATGTTTTATTAAGCCACAAGGATGTGTTTTAAACAGACAAAGTTCAGTCGGATTGCAAAGCATAAGGTTGCTTTTTTTTGAAAACTATCACGTACATCGTAAAGTAGACAGAATTCCATCAATTTCGATTGAATCTGTTGATATGCATCCGATTGTACATTCAATAGCGAATTAATTGCAAATCGATATATGTCTTCTCGATCTCAAATTGAAGTAAATCGTAGGGTAGTAATGGTGAACTGATTCTAGTAGCTCTGGTAAGTTCGGGGGAAACATGTTCTGCAGTCAAAGTGCATAATCGATAGTCTTAACTAGCTCCTTTGTCATAAATTTCATCTTCCCAGTTCAATAGGACATACAATCTTACCTGGCAAAACTCATGATGTAACTTCAACTGAACAAGCTCTCATATGCCTTCTGCAGAACACCCCTTTTCCAATACACACAGTCAACAAAAGAATAGGCAGTTTGCAACAAATTCCGGGCACGAATTGAAGCCATTCGCGTTACGAATCGGGCCACGCAGTGTATTCTTCCATGTGTGTTCGGTTTATCTCAGTTCACCCAGTTTGTTTCTGACTTGATGATTGGAGAAAGGAAAGGAAAGAACACAGGCCGAAAGCTGTTCATGCCAATCTTCCATGTTTCCCATTGCCAAAGGGAAAAAGGAGGGAACTTAAATAATCAGGCAAAGAAATCTGACATGACAGAAAGAATATCATGCCCGATAGGGTCACGCTCCAAATAGATCGAGAAAGTCAGAAACCTTGTTTGTGTGTAATCTGGCTGAATATTGTTTGACGGTCTTGAAGAGCAGATAGAGTTGTCACGCCTGCAGAACAGGAGGAATCAGGATATGCACTGAACATCAGTATGTTTGGCAAGTTCATCGAAGACCAAAAACCACAAAAAACAGAAGAGAGTAGTGCTGCCTTTGACAAGAAAAGGGAGCTCTGGTAATTAGACTTTCCTGCCTCCAAAGATGATGTCCCTACCTGAAAGAACAAGCAGAGTCTTGCAGCCGGCATTCTGCCCGAACAAGATATCGGTGTCCAATCGATCACCCACCATGCACATCCTGGAACAATCAATTTGGAACCTGCACCAGGAAAGACTGCACATTGAGCACCTTAACGATTACTCACGCTCCACTAGTATTTCAAAAGTTCCAATACCATGGATAAAGTTCAATTTGACATTCTATAACCTAGCATTAGCGGACTCCCCTAGTCTGCACTTTTATACAACATGCTTCACATATCTAAAATCATATGAATGGGACATAAGGAGAGATAAGGATCCAATCATGTGAAAGAAAGAAAAGAGTTCTGTCTGAGCATTTTTCCTTACTTCTTTAGTAAAAACTCCATCATGAAGGTTGATGGCTTCCCGACCACTGCAGGCTCCTTCTGAGTTGAACCGCAGATGGCTGCAACCATACACCCAGCACCTGAAAGCCAAATATGAGTTAGCTCTCAATGTCAAGGATACTTTCCCGCCATCTATCAATAGGAAACAGAGGTGAATACCAGGCCATTCTTGTAAGCTAGTCATGTGTCCTACTGCATCTCGATTTGTTGCGCAATAAAAAGGCATCCTGGATTCTCACGGATGCAGAGAGTTCCGTACCTACCATATGATTGTCTGTTACTTCAGAATAAAGGGAAAAACCTAGTATAAATTCGAAACTCAGAGCATCATCATATGTATCAAAGACCACATTTCACTGGCATCGTGTGAATCAGGACAAAGCGGTTCCAGCCTCTTTTTCGTCCAATTACAAGGATTACAAGATGGCAAAAACTGTTGGACAACAAAACCTGGGCATTACGGTCAAATTTCGATATGACTTTCAGCAGGACTGAAAAAGAGTTCTGGAACCACAACCACTTTCCATCGCATAAGGTCTTCACAATAGATGCGTCAACATAAATGCAGAAGCAATACATCATATAGTTTTCTTGCTATTTATTACAAATTACAATCAGAATTTTTCAGCATTTTCTGTTGCTATTACTACAAATCCTGGAAAACTTTCGAGAAGCGTGAAGACCATGCAGACAATGTGAAAGGTAACAAGAACAAAGATTTAGAGTTTCTCACTGAAGTTTGTAAGTAGTTGATGAGGGGTCAATCCCGACCACCGACTGCTCCAACCTGAAAAAAGAAGTTGCAAGCTCCTTAGAGCAGCAAGCCTAAAAGAGAAAACATACAGACCTGAATAGCTATTACACTCTTATCATGTTCAAAAAAGGCAATTTGATGTCCACTCCGCTGTCTTTTTGCCATCTTCCTGCAAATGAAGTTGGCAACGTTGCTAGTTAGTATTATGAGAGAGCCCTTTTTTACCATTACTTTGCTATTTGATTTCTTGATGTATAAAAGCAAAAACGGATGGCTCAAAAGCACATTTCAGGTAATGATATCATCTACTTTTCACTAAAAACATCATGTAGTTGAAAAAAGTTCTCACCGGACCTCCAAGGCCAGCATATCCAGCAAGCTGGAGTTCTCTATAATGCCTTCGCCACCGATCACATAAACCTTAAAACATGTTATAAATTAACCGATAGCTAAATGGATGACCTGAATGAGAGGACCAGAGCGAAATTCCTTCCTTTTCTTGTCAGTAAACAGAAGAGCGAGGCAAGATAGTGGTGATAGAAAACATCCATATTCCACAACACGCACTAATGAACAGAATAATTAAGCCTTTGACATGACACGGGATCAATAACATGGATCTTCTTATCTGATCGAGCTCTCCTAATGCCTCATATTCTCCTAAAATACTGTGTTTTTCTAGGACCAATCTTTGGTCTGTTTGCTCCTACCAACTTCCACAAAGTCAAATTTCTTTGTAAAGTGCTTCCACTAAGTCACATTACTTTTGAAGAACCTTAAAGAATCAAGTGCGATGTCTTTGTTACTTCTTTTGGTATGTCCTATGATTCACTATTCTCACTAACCATTGTCATTGTAAGATGTCTTTATGCGCACTTGCATTCCGAATGCTTCATGTTAGGCCTATTTAAGTCAACATGCTCAATTAAAAATTACAAATTCCTGCATTATCTAACTACTATCAGTTCATCTATCAGGAGTGCAATCGAAAGTTTTCGAATTCCTCTTTGCTGACAAATTAGCCCAAACGTCACTTCAACTGTTTCCTTCTAAACCATTGAGTCAGTGCTTTGCAATTAATACGCCTTCGTACAATGCTTATGCTTTCAGAGAGGATAAGCACGAGAAGACGCCACTCACCTTCTTGTCTTGAGGAAAATCATTGACCTTCAGATACATCGCCCGGCCGCAAACGAGGACGAGAATATCTCATCCTGCGAGAAAACAACTCCGGATTGAACTCGCATTTGATCGAGAACTGACCGGTAAAAACGAACAAGAAGCAGAGGACAGCAATCGAAAGTAACCTCGCTCACAGAAATCCCGAGAGAATGAATTTCTTGGCGTACTGCCTTCTCGACTTCGACGAGTTGTTAGTCACGAAGACCAGCTTCTTCCCTGAATTCCACAAGTCAACAATCTCGGATTCAAACAACACACACATACAACCCTCAGACGAATGAGACGGGAACAGAGAAAACACCAACATTTATTTGGATCGGAGCAAGTCCAGAGTCTGAGAAAACGCCGTCAATGAGAGCGTCTCCTTCCAGATAACACCTGATGACGGCCCAATCAGTCAGAACAATTCAAGACCAAAAGGCACGATGAATGATGAACCGAGATGGACGCGCCGAACCGTCGCATCGAAGAGGAAGGCGTCGACGGAATCGAAGACGCCGAGGAAGTTGCGGGAAGAGCAGCTGCATCGCTTCGGCTGGCGAGCTCACTGACTTCATTTCTTTTCTTCCTTCGAAGTTCCAGGCGGGTAGTCAGTCCACGAATCAGCGGAGGGGGTCCGACAATGGCGAAACGTGGTCGCAATTCGATACTCTCGTGGGCGCGATTTGTGGAATGAGACAAGGCATCTGCTTTTTTTATTTTTTTTATTTTTTTGTTTTTGTTTTTTTTGGGGGTGGGAAGGGGGCGTCGTTTTGTAAAAAAAAAACGTGTAATATCTAATTATACCGCTCAAAGTAATTATTAGTTGAAAATGGGTTGACTATTAATATAATTCATATTTAAATTTTTTCGTGGATGATGAAAGTATTTTTTTTCCACTTATTTTTGACGACACTAACGCTGGGGTCGACAAGCGTCGCCCGGCCCTCGCGAAAGCGCGCCGCGCAATTTTTTCGTTGACAAGGGTGATGGCAAGGGTTGCCCTTTCTCTGATTTTTTTTTGCCTTATTTTTTGTTATTTTTAATTTTATTTTTTAATATTTTGGTTAAAATATATCAATTTAGGTCACAACAACGTCATTTAGCATTTTGTTTCTATTTTAGCCATATCATTATCACGTATGCTAGATAAAACTATTTAAAAAAAAAAAACACATTGACATTTTCCGTTAGTCTAAATGGAAAGAATTTAACAGAAGATCGAATGCACCAATTTGACCGATTTTTGGGATTTGTTACAACTTTTGTAAGTTTTAAGGGTTAAGTATAATTTCGTGGCAAGTTTTAAGATTTAGCGCATGTTACCAAAAGTAAATTAGCTTTTTATGCTTTCTCGGACTTAGTTCTGTATCACAAAAACACGGCCCATAAAAGTAGGCCCAACACGAGGCCCTTTGCTGTGAGGGCCCTTCTGGGCTCTAATGTCCAACCGCTTCTTCGTTTGCAAGCTCCTCATTGCAGAGGTGATCATGGCCAGCTTGCCGAGCCAAATCGACCCAACATGGCCCGCCAGATGGGCAAGTTTAATTTTCTCTCGGGCCCGACCGGCCCATTTAGATCCATTTAATTTTAGGCGGACTTTTAAACGAGACGACGAGAACGCTACATTCCGTCGCTAACCGTATAATTCATGCCTTATTCGAAAAGTAAAAGCATTTCGAATCTTTTTTGAAAGTTTTTCTTTTTATCTAAAGTTATCACGTGCTCGAAATTTTTTTTTTTCCTTTTTCGGGATCAAGAATCACGTGCCTAGATTGAAATGTGTGAAACCAACCCCCGAAAGGTATGGTTGTACTTGCCTTAACCCACGTGGTTTGTGTCGGAACCAGAGGACATCACGTATGTATGTAGAATGAAATGTCCAACAGCTCCATTTCATAATCAACTGCCCAACTAATTAGAAGAGGTTATCACGAGAAAGAAACACAAGAGGTTGACGGCGGATTTGTTTCATATCAGAAGCTCCCTCGATCGAGCTAGCTCGAGGCCCTCGAAGCTAACCGATCAAAGGTTCCATGTTCGAATTTCGATTGTTCGAGAATTGTTGTTGTCCAGATCAAACCGAACCTCGAATCATCAAAGTATTCGACAGGCTTGAACTCGAATCAACTTAACGATGATATTCAAAGTGGGTAGAGTTTAACGTAGTCAAGATTTCAAAGCTTTGTTAAATGTAACCAGATACCGTCTTCCTATTTTCCTTTCTTAGAGAAATATAAAAAGATGAGAAGAAACATCGATTAAATTGGTAATTCAATCAAATTACTTCTCGCGACATTAATCTCTCAGTAATAAGAGTGAATATACTGAATATGCGGACCATGACCCCAAAAAAAAAAAAAATACTGAACATGTGGACCACAACTTACCAATGCAGTCCTTGTATCGGCTGCTTAAACAATAGGATGATGAGGAGAGTGACTTTACACAAACACGAGCAAAAAATTTAATTTTGCATGATCTCAGGAGGATGAATGTAACTCTCTCGTTACATATCAAAATGACCCGACTTCCAACACTAAAGTTTGAAGACGCTTCAATTTTCATGTTTGAGTTTTCGGAGATAAGCATTGTAGAAGTGTCGATAAGGGAAATAAAGAGGAGGGTTCGTGAATGGACAAAATGAGAAAAAAAAAAAAAGGATAGAAACTTCAATAATTACTCTTCTAAGCCTCCAAAAAGTTGAAATGCATCGATTCTTCTAGATGATAGTTGCAACTCTTCAAGGATGTAGATATTGAAAAGTTTCAGCTCTTCAAGAGCAGAGTGAAAACTCTTTCGAATTTTAAGGGCATGAATTCTTTAAGGTTCAAGGAAATGTTCACGCTTTTTCCACTCCTTTTATGGCTGACGACGCTCTTTTTTTGTATGTTTTAACCATTCTATCCTTTGCATGGCTTAACACTTATGATATAATTTTATATGTTCCCTTTTTTTTGTCAACTCTTTCTTTCATTTTTTTCTTTTTCCCTTGTGTGTTCCACTTTCCTCCTCCAATGTTACCTTCCATGGTGCAAGAAGTTCCAACCTTTTGCTTGTTTCTTTCATAATTATTAATTTTTTTTCAATTGTTTTCATTCGTGGGTTCTTCATTTGCATCCACATGGGTTTTATTTGCAAACGCACAATTGTGTCTAATATTATCTGTTGCTGATTCTAAATTTGTTTTCTTTTCTTTTTTGTGTTTCTTACTCCTCATCTGCAGCTTTGATGGAGAAATTTATAGGGAAATATTTTTTTGTTTTTTTTCCAGAGAGCATTGAGCGTCAATTGGCTTTTAGAGTTTTCTTGGTACCAAGTTCAATTCATGGCTTGATGATGAAGATGTTTTATGCCTCTCCCATATAACAAGGCTCTCTTTGTATAGAGTTTTCTTGATAGCAAGTTCAATTCATCGCTTTAGGCTGAGGATGACTAATGCTAACCATGAAAGGTAATTTTGGAGGAGACAAGGGGCTTGCATTGGGGAGGTCACTAGTGAGCCCAATGTCAATCTCGACAAAAGTGTGGAGGAGGACGGAATTGGCATCATAGATAATAAATAGAGAACGTCATGAGGGTTTTTAGAAGGAGTGAGAGGCATAGAAGGAAATCTCGTGCAAGAGAGAGAACAGAGGAGGCATGACAAGGAAGAAAAAAAAAGGTAGAAAGTGAGATTGTAAGGAAAAAAAGAAGAAACGAAATAAAAGAGTTAGGCAAAAAAAGGAATCTTATAAAATTGTATCATAAGTTGTGGGCCATGTAAAAGATAAGATAGTCAAACCACAAAAAAAGAGTATCAAAGTCATAAGAGAGTGGAAAAAACGATAGCCCAAAGAAACGCACCAGGCAATTTTCGTTAATCAAATTTGTTTACTTTACAATGGAGAACTTTCCTCGTTATATAGAGGGATTCATACTTGGAAATAGACGAAGAATAAAGCCATGGGGACTAGGCGAATATAGGGATTCCCCGAATAGTAAAGCATATATAAGCTATGAAGCAATAAAAGTCTTAGCAACTAGAAAATGTATTAAAACAACTAGAAACCGGAAATGCATTTTAAGACTTAGGCTCCGTTTGTTTCACGGGAAATGGCCTCCCTAGGGGAAAACATTTTCCAGAAGTCATTTTCCCAAGAAAATAAACTATATTTTCCGGTGTTTGGTTAATACTTAAGATGAAATGGAAAACAATTTCCGTCGTTTGGCAAGGCCGCGGCGGCGGCGACGGCGCGGCGGCCGGCGACCGGCGGCGGCGGCGGCGGCCGGCGACCGGCGGCGGCGGGTGGCCGTGGGGCGTCGATCGATGGCGGGGACGACGGCCGCGGCCAGACGGAAATGATTTCCGTTTTAAAAAGAGGAAATCGTTTTCCCACATTTTTCCAAAGGGATTTTTCCATAGGAGGAAATGTTTTTCCGGGTTAACCTATTTTCCGCCCCCCAAACGCCGGAAAATCCGGAAAATATTTTTCAGGCAAAACTTTTTCCCCCAAACAAACACAGCCTTGAGAGACTTGCACTTTTGACTCTTCAGCTTTGTGAATCTTCTCCTAAAATTCGTGCACAAGTCTCATCTAGCAAATAACTACCATGCAAATGCACCAAATAACCAGGGCAATGACTTAGATTAGCCCCCACAAGAATTCCACTTGAATGCATAGAGTTTGAATATGGTACTCTCGAATTTATTGATGCAAGGCTCGTCGAGTTTCGATGTGGATTGATTTTCTTGGTTAGAGTGCTCTTCAATGATGGTTGCATCACTTACTCGATAGGCAATTTCGCTATAGAGAATCAAATCCATTTGTCAATTCAAAAAAGCACGAAAGAGTTGAATAGGGCTCCGAACACTTGGGATGAGCAAAAGAACAAGATTGAATTTTGCCGATTCTAGGGAACTCTCGCTGGAATTAGTTTAGTTCTCGATTCCTAAACATCGGAACCAGTAAGCATCGACCTGACTCTCGATTCCATATGTGGACCCAACCATCCGAACCACCAGTACCAGAACGAATATGTTATCATGTATTGACCAAAAATTCTCATTACTATGAAAAACTAAACAACACTAGTGCTAATTGCAACTCTAACTGCCTCATATCCGTTTCTTCACTCGCGCCCCAACTCTCTCTAGAGCCCTCGCGACGCTCAACTCTCGAACTCTTCGCGTTATATACCTAATCCACAGCCTGCTCGACAGCTTCCCTCTCGCTCGCGGAACATAGTTTGGTACTTTGCAATCTGATAGTTTCAAATCTCACACTTGGTCCGGTTTATCTAAAACATCGCCCACCAACATTTATGCAGGAACGAAAATATGTCGTCTCAACTAATGCTCGATTCTTATTGCACTAAATTCGCGACGGCTGCAATGGAGTTTAAGGATGGCATGATACATTAGGCTCAGTACAGAAGCGTGAATCAATGCACCAAAATTGTATTGGTGCTTTTATCACTCGAAAATCGGATCACAATTGGTTCAAGGCAGTCTAAGATCAGGCGGGCACGATTCTACACCATCCACAAATGGGAATCAGGCCATCTGGCCCTGTTTTTAATTTTGGGATCGAAATTGACTCACGTTTGAAATCGATCATCCCCTAATTCGGTTACGAGTTGGATTTGAAAGCTGTTAGGGAACTACTCCAATGCCAAACGTACCGTGGAGTCCAATCCGGCTTGCTCGAAAACGCCCGATTAGTCTAAGTCAGAGCTTGAAGAAAAAACGACGGGTTTCACATCACGTGTAATCTGTACTTATTTTCTTAATCTGACGGATTTAGTAGTGCTCCTTACACACCCATCACTCCTCAGTCATCCAAAATGGGCACTATATAAATAATTCATGAATAAATATTAAAGTAGTCTGTTCTTTTATCCAATTAGAATGGATGGGCCGCCTGAATTACGCGATTATAACAAAAAAACAAAATATAAAATCAGATAAATCTCATCAACCCTTGACAGTTATTAAATTACAATTTGCGCACACGCCCACTACCCAAAGTGCCGCGTGGACCCATTAGCGGGTCGAATCTTTGGACTTTCTGTATTTCCGAATCACGTCGTCGGACGCGAGCTCGTGATGTCCGGTGACTTGGAGGATCCGGTCGGAAGGCTCCGAGATTTCGCTATTGAAGAGTGGGGCGAGATTTTGGACAGGTCGAGTTCATTTATTTTCACAAGGGAAGAAAGGTTGGGGCCCACCAACAAAAGGAGAGAAAAAGCTTCGCACGTGCCGAAGCGTGGGCTTATGCAGTGTTGGTACGAAAATGACGTGATGGACGTCCGCATTTTATAGTTCAGTTCCTCGAGCTCGAGAACTATAACAAATTTCTTTTAATAGGCTATTTTGGCCAAATAAAATAATTGTTCTGTTCCACGTATTTTATTAGGAATGTTGAATATGCAGCTCACAGCGTTGGTACTGGATATGAAGTTATTTAGACCGATTTAACATACCTAATTCATTCTTTTTTCATATACCAAATCATT
Organism: Psidium friedrichsthalianum; assembly: GCA_019149425.1. Classification (NCBI taxonomy): domain Eukaryota; kingdom Viridiplantae; phylum Streptophyta; class Magnoliopsida; order Myrtales; family Myrtaceae; genus Psidium; species Psidium friedrichsthalianum. Next base: position 11,387 of record JAGVVM010011126.1, read on the forward strand.
TTAAACAATACCAAAGTTATTAACGAGAGCAAAACTAGTAAGGCCTCTACAACACTACCACTGGTTAGATTATTTGACCGATCTCTACGAAATGCAAGACATCAGCGTTTTTTCTTTTTTTCAGGCATTCCCGAATTTCAAGCTACACGCTTTAAATCAAGCACAGTCTCGAAAAAGAAAAGTATATGCAGCCATCGGGTCATGACACACAGGCTCGGAGCCAAATTATACAATGGAATGATCCTTTCGAGAGCTTTTAGGCTATCACACGATCACCCACACCGTATCGACTCAGTCGATATTTTCATGTTGTGGCTATATCTGATATAGTCGCTAAGTCTGCGAGACAAGCAGATCGAAAAATCGGTGATGTGGAAATTCAGCGAGAAATCATAGGAATGTCAATATATTGGGCTAATTTCCTTTTAAAAAAAAAAGCCCTCGACCTTTAGATCCAATTTTAATATTTGTCATGGTTTTTTTTTTTGTTGTCAAAAAATCTAAAACTTTCAATTATAGTCCACAAATCTGATCGCGTTCCCCCCTGTCCAAAAACTCGCCATAATTTCTTTAACGTCAGTAACATGAGAGGTTGTTATTGTTCATTACTAAGGTGAGTGTATTGTTGTGCAACAATGCAGATTCACGGATAAGAATTCCATGACTAGTTTCGATGTCCTGGACCCCCCTTGGTAATTTTGAGGAACGAGTAGCGGCGGATTTTTTTTGGACCACCATTCCACTGTGGGCAGATGGATCAGAGAGAGAACAAAAGAAGAAGAAGGAGAGAAGAAGAAAGGCTGGGGGCCAGAATGAGTCCGGCCACAAACCCATAGTAATCCCGGAAAAGACAATATGTCGATTCAACTATTAAAAATTTTTTACGTGGCGGCCCCACAACGAGGGATTATTGACGTAACACTCGCAGCCCGGCATCCATATCAACTCACTCGCTTCCGGGGTGAGTCACAGTTTGATTTTAAAAAAATCAAAAAGGAAAAAAAGGAAAAAAAAAAAAAAAAAACGAAGAAAATCCCGTAGCCAGGGAGCAACCACGTGAAGGCCAGTGTCGCGACCCCCACTACAGAAGCTCGCCCGCTGAATCCCTGTCCTAAAGAACCGGAATGGAAACTCATGGACCAGAATTCCCCTCGAAATACGCCTGCTGATACACTTCGCAACTCCCGGGGCAATCCTCCAGGAAACCCCCAGACTAAACAGAAATTTGCCGACGTATTTATCCGAAGTTTATTTTTTTTTTAACTTATTAAATAGATAGAGGAGAATATGTGTTGCAGGCCCCGCACACCATCAGCCGTTATCCAAAGCTTGCTTTTTTAGGCGAAAGAAGACTGTTGTTTGGAACAGGTTTGACCGAATATTCTCACCGTTGCAACAGACCCACGAAGGCAAAAAAGGTGACCCGTTTTACAAAGGCCCCCAAGGTCAACACTCAACTTTTGGATACTAAGACACGTACTCCTTTACGACCGTCACGATTGACGGTCCGGCCCCCACGCTATTGTCAGCCAATCGAGGCGGAGCAATCGGACCGAGTCCATTCCGCGGATAACTGCATCGACTGGCTTACCCCCCCGACCGGCTAGAAGCCAAACTCACATCGGCGATTGGCGATATCTATTTTCTGAACGTAAAATCTGGCAAATCAAAACCCCTCCAAAAAAAAAAAAAATACAAAAGCCCCCCAAACCTTGACCGATTAAAAATCTTATTGTTATACACCGTCGGTCTACCTAGCACACTTAAATAGTGTTTAAGGCTTCCTTTTGTACCTTGTTTTAGAAAAGGAAAAAGATTACATGAAGCCTGAGTTTGAACTATGACATGCGTGGGAAATGCCATAAAGTGAGATTTCGCTTTTCGGGTCGACCCTTAATCCAGACTGGATTCTTAAGGGATTGGTTCAGCTCACCACAATTCCAACAATCAACGCACTGGCACTCTAACGATGGTAAGTTCAGCTTATTAATATGGGATCTGACTCATCCTAAAATCGATCGCATCTATTTACGCTATCAACCAAAGTGCAATCAACGAGTAATCAATATTGACGTAGTTAATATAAGGGTTTATAGATAATGACACCAAGGCGACAAATAGAAGAGCTGGACTTTACTGTTTGAAAAAATGAAATGAATATGTAACATTTTGACAAAACAACCAGACACTTGCAGAGGAATTACCTAAAAAAAAATTGTTTAATCCTTTTTCATTACCTAATTTAATTGGAATTCTTGTTATGAACGATTATGAGCAGC
>JAGVVM010011127.1:0-15843 GCA_019149425.1 Psidium friedrichsthalianum
TTGTCCCGAAACCCTCTCCTCAAGGAGATCTGCCCCGTATATCATTAGGCAATCAAATCACTAAGCAGCGTTTCTTGTTGTAATAAATCCATAAGTGGGGGAGATATGTCCTTATGTGCATCATTGCCCTCTTACCGAGACGAGCTCTCAGTTTTCTTTATGCTTGAGGACTAATTTTCCACGTACATTAAATAGCTTAGCCAAGGTGGTGCACGGAGAGAAGGATGGGGAATTAGTTAATGCGAGAGAGGGGGGAGAGCGTGTAGTAATGTGGCTAGAGAAGGAGGAGAGGGGGATAGGAGAAGGGCTAAGACGAAGGAATTAGGAAGTAGGGGAGGCGGCAATCTACATGGAAAGAGGAGTGGATTGCTGATTTCGGAGAGAAAGGATGATAGGAGTGAAAGGAGAAGAGGGTAGGAACGGAGAGGAGGGGAGAGAGAGAAAGGGGGAAGAGAGGGAAGATGTTTGAAAAGGGGGGAGTAGAGTAAACTTAAATATACACAGCGGAGAAAAGGGAGAAGGAGAGAGAGAGAGAAAAAAAGGAGGAGGGGGAGGAGGGAAGGGTCGAGAGTTGAGGGGGGGGAAGGGAGCGAGAGGGAGGAGAGGGGAAGGAGGAGGGGGAGGAGATTATGAAGAGAGGGGGGAGGGGGACGGGAAAGGAGGAAGGGAGGGGAAGAGGAGGGGAGGAGGAAGGAGGGGGAAGAGGGGAAGGGAGGGGGGGGAGGAGGGGAGAGAAATATGAGAGGGGAATAGTGGCGAGGAAAGGGGGAGGAGAACAGGGGAGGGAGCGAGAGAGGAGGGAAGAGGGGTGAAGCGCCAGTAAGGGGAAATCGGGGGAAGCATATTGGGGGGGGAGTGTGAAGAGAGGGGAGGAGGACGGAGGGGCAGGCGGGGGGCGGGGCGAGGGTGCGGGTGGGAGGGAAGGGGGATGCGGGGTGCTTGTAGGCACAGAGCGGGAGCGGTGGTCCCAGACAAAAGCTCACCATGGTATCAAGCAGGATGTCGCTGATTCACATCCTTCCATTGCCCCTATTTGCCTCCCCCACTCCAGTTATATATTTCCATTTATATCCTTCTTCCCACACCTCCCATTCCTCAACTCTTTCTTTTTATTTTTTCTGCTTCATTCAATCTTACACCCCCTCCGGTTCCGCTCCCACCTCTTCAACTCTTTTTTACCCTAACACCCTTTTTTTATCTTCTTTCTCCCTACCCCCCTCTCACTACCACCCTCAAGCCCCCCTCTTTTCCATTTTCCCTTCCTTTCCGTTCCTTTTTCTTCCCTTTCACCCGTTCTCCTACTCCTTTTCTTTTTTGTCTTTCCTCACCTTTTCCTCCTCCTTACCCTTTTCCCCCTTCATTTGATTTTTTCTTTTGTCTTTCCCTTACTTTTATTTTCTTTCCTTCCTCTCTCTCCCTTCCCCTATCCCCATTCCCCTTTCCCTCCCTCCTCCTCTTTCTCCACTTCTCCTTTTCTCTTTATTTTTATCTTTTATTCTTTTTCATTGTACATGTGTTTCAATATTGGATGGAAACAAATCCTTAGACCCTAGAGGCAAGTAAGTTTAGTTCACAATAAAAGAGAGGCCACTGAATAAGTGGATTCAATGACTTCTGAGCTCAATTCTATTTATCAATGTTTCAAATGAATTAATAGTTTGTTATTTGAGGTTCCAATACCACTAGGTCCATGAATGTGGTCCAAGCAGGTATGAGCTTGCATCTTTTTTGGTTACTCTGATGATTGTCCTTTCCGTGGAATATCGCAGGTAATAGTTTTGCGCTGCTGTTCATTCCTTCTTTAGTAAGTCTCCCGGGAGCAAGAATTGCTGGAAGGGGCACTATGCCATCATCAAAACATCTCAGAACCAATTACAGTCCGTTGCAATGTTGAGAATAGCATTTGTATAAGGGCACTCCATTTGTCTTCCAAGACTTGCCAATGCTCACTGGCAGATCCCATTTTCCAACAAGGTTAAAAGGAAGTATCCATTCTGACGTTGGATTAGATGCTTCTATGAAAAATGCAATGCATAGGACGAAATGAAGCGTCCATTGTTTCATAAATAGGGGGGAAAAAGGGGAAGAGTGAAAAAAAATCAAGTATCAGATTTCTTTACCATTTATTAGTTGAAGAAAAAACAAAAGCAGAAATTAAAACTTGAAGCAGGATTAAAAACTTTTTGGATCTTCTGAACTTTTTTCTTTTCAACGAGGTTAAACTTTTGAAGGAAACTGAAGTCATCTCCAATCACAAATTTTGAGGTGGTTAGACAGGAAACATAAAACAGAATCTATCCTTCCCTTTTGGCACGTTATATAGAGTAGAGAGGGGTGGAGTACAAAGCACTACCTTCTCCCACCCAAACATCTACGGCAACAGATCTTAGATAATAGCAGAATGCCTTTTGCAAAGGAATTTTGATGGATTCATCATTACGATTGGCGCTTGAAAAAGAAATCCATCTTGATGTCTATAGCCTGTGTTGTGGGTTTTTCTTACTATTGGTCCGTTTTTTTTCATTTATCGGGCTGTCCACATCGATCATTTGTATTTTTTTCGTCTATTAAGAAAATTCGCTCTGCCTAGTTAATGCATACGGGGGCTAGTTTGGTCATATGGAAATATGTTGAGGTGTAAGACAATGGGAATGATCATCATGTTGTCCATGAATTCCCAAATTGGTTTGAAGGTGCAAGACAATGTATAAAGTTGACTCTTTGAGTTTGTTATTCCTTGATTTGTGCTTCCTTCCCCATCTTCTTTATTCTGACTCTTTACTCTGAGCTTCGAGGAGACTTTTTTCAGTAACATGCTTAACAAGCTTGAATATTCCATTCTTTAACGTTTATACTTGCACTTTTATTTTTTATAGCTTACTGATAACGACACAAGTTATAGATTTCCTTGAATACATTGTTTCCGATGTCATATAGCATGATGCACATTGTTTTCAAGTAAAGTGTAATCAGTCTTTGTTTAAAACTCATCATTCAGGTTTAAAAATACTCGATGCAGATGTGTTTCAACACTAGTGATGTAAAAAGCTATGTCGTTATTAAGTGGTATCCAAAAGGTCAATGTTGACTCCCGGAAGTTGTTTTTTTTTCATTTCACTAAAAAAGAGAAGAACATGAACAGCAGAACTGTTGATGTCTGCTAAAATGCACTGTGCCGAGAAGGATGTATGCTGTTAGCACTAATAATCAATTCGAGTGTACCATCATTCTTTCCAGATCAATTTTCGAGGGAAAAGGTGGCGGGGAGGACAAAGAAGACAATGGAGGGATCCAAATTGGACCTAAATGGGAATGACTGAAAAGTCGTTTTTTGAAAACGTTCTAGGCATATAAGGGTGTTATGAGACGATATACGAGTGAATGGAGAAAATGTATGCTTTTCCGATGGCCAGGTTTTCATGATTCCTCTGTAACTCTACTGTCCGTGATTGTCCACTGTCTCTGCTCATCATAAAATTAGCTGTTGTGTGCTATTGCACCAACTTGTCAAACTAAGTCGTTCGTTTTTCTTATCACTTCCAGACGCTATCATTGTTGTTAAGCACATTGGTGGATGTCTTTGGGAAGAACTCACAACCCTCAAACCCCGTTGAAGCATCAGAAATAAGGGATCTCATGATTTCCTGTAAGTGGTTTTTTTTTTTTGTTTACTTATTCAGCAGACGCATTGCAGATGTTTTTGCCGCACAAGGTTTTGGAGAAGTACTTCATCCCTCTATAGTGTTTTCAAAAGGTGCTCTGTTTAGAATTTGACAATTCCCCACATGTCATCGTCAATCTTGTATATATGAGGACTCCTCATGATTTTAGCCCAAACTTTAGTTCAGATCTTATCTACAACAAATCTTTTACTTCTCATTTCACCAGAATTGCAAGCAATAGTATCCAATCTCCTCTAATTACATGTACTCTCAAATGAGAATTGCATCCGTTACCTAATCGATGTTATTGTAATTGTTCCACCAGCCATCATGTCGTCCATTATGAAGGTCAGGGAGGACCTGTGCAGGCGAACAGCAAGCCCAGACCTGAGGTACTTGCTCTCCTTGGTAGAGCATCCGAGAGACTTAGACCAGAGTGCAGCACCATTTTTCTCACTTGAAACCTGATGTGAACACTTCATCTATGCTGCCACCCACCCGAAGCTTGCACAAAATCAGCACAATGAAAGCATCAATAGCTGACACCTGGAAACGTCATCATATGTTTGGCTCAATAAAATTACAAGGGGCTCCTCATTTGGCTGTTTTCCACCCTGAGACATGCTTGCATTTGAAAGCAAAGCAGCGCTGCCTTGGAAGCGTGAAGATATGCAAGTCTACTTGGTTGGTGCCCACCTTGGCGTCATAAATAGCCCACAACCATGTTCGCTGTATGTTCTCGGGTTAATCTCCTGCAAATCTGTAAATACCCAATCTTGTGATATATGGAATGCGTGAACGTAATTGGGGTCCTTTAATCTGACCTATTTTTTGGTCAAAATAACTTGCATGATGTAGTTGAGGCTTGGTTTCTACTAGCCTACTATATTAGATAGCACCTCTCGGTCTCGGTTATTTATTAAACCTTCGATTGGAGTTCGGTAGTTACTAAATTCTCCTCTCCTCTGTTCTCCTGTATGCATGTCTTGGATGTTGACCTTTCTAATTGGCTGCTTAATTTAATGGTTCTTGTCGATTCATAAAAAAAATCCGTGGTGTGCCAACGGAAAGTCATACTAAGATCTCCCGATAATGGTGAGGCCATCCATTCAAGAATTTCTGTACGGGATTTTATGTTTAGATTGATAGATAGAAATGCCAAACTTTCATCCGATAGACAAATTTAATCTGGGCAACTTCGTACGCAGCATATCACGACTGAAGATGAAACATGCGTAGGCCGAGGTATATACTTCATCAAGTAAGAAGAAATAGTGTCCCTATTGTTTAAAAATTGGACCGGGCGAGTTTGGTCAATTCTTGGTTTGCTTTTTGAGCTAGTTTAACCCCTGCTTACTTCGTGCGCCACTTATAAATTTTATTTAGGATGGGCATCATGAGGCGGTAGTTATGAGAAAGGTGGAGATCAGAGATAAGTGTATTTGCCCAGCACGCAGGCCTTTCCTCTCGGCCATCGAATGGGGACACTGCGTATTAGTTTCCAAAGGTCATTAATCTTCATCCCTAAATATTATGATTGCCCTACTAATCATAACTTAAATCCAAGTTCATTAAATTCCTAAATCTATCATTCAAAATTCTGAACAGATCAGGAAAAAAAACTAAAATTGTTAATTATTATAGTAATATAATAAAAATAAATATTTCAGTAAAGCTAAATTTGCCCAAGGTAACATAATACATGACTTTGAAGAACTTCATTTGCTTTCGGGATGTCTCCCCGCGCGCTATCTGCTAGCGTTTGCGGTTATTCGCAGCCTGTAGTCATCGGCCACTGCGATAATCCTAATTGCAAAGTAGAAGAAGAGTGACCCCCACACAAGACTTCGATTTGTGTGGTTGATAGCTTTGCGCTCTCTGGGCATGCGGTTCTTTCAAGCAAAAAACTACTAAATCCCTGGGAAAACAAGTTGAAGAGTGAATACAGGAGTTGAAGAAGACATACAAGGCACAAAACCGGATCGCTTCGCACGTATTACTTTAGTTTCCCTTAATGAAGGAAGAACATAATGGGACTTGCATCGAAAGTATGCATCAAGCCAAGCAGCATTATGGAAAAGATTGGCTTCGCCGAATTGACATGAATCGATGTAACATGCCCTAAAGCAATATCAAGACACTTGAAAGAGACTCTTAAGAGGAACTTATTCCTACATGTTCTTAGCCAAAAACTTTGTTGACGAAAGGAACACACCGAGCATCTGGCAAATAGGATGTTCTCTGTAATCTCGTCTGACAGAATACAGATACGGACTGAACCAGTATTTACCGGTAAAGTCTCCAGGTGAACTAAGGAAAATCATTATCCGATAACTGAAAATAGTCTCTTAACCACTGTGTGCATAAATTGTGTCGACCTCGATTAGCATAGCAGGTTCTGGGCAAAATTCAGAATATCCAAGTCGCAGGCAGGAACAAGTAGCAAGACCTCTTACTTTCAGTGCAGCTTATCTGACCTAGTAGAAGTGATCTGGTTGCAGCTGTTGATCCAATAAACAAATTCAATCTGTCATCGACCTCCCACGCAATATGAAAATACATTTTGGTGCATTTTGGTGACCCACACTTCACACATACTTAATTGCTCCAGTCCTTAGTGCCGACCCCACTCCAGCCTTATTCCTTAATCATTTTCAACAATCAGTCTTGCACCGACTTCAAGTTCGAATTGCCAAAAGTAGTATGTCAGATAAAACTTCATGTTACCATGCCATTTTTTTTTTGTCTTAATGAGAATTGGCAAAGCTCCAAGCATGAGTCTGATCTTATGTGAACCAAATCGAGACCGGAAGAAATCAAATTTCCTACTGGATTCATCATAAAATTACCAAATCAGTGTATTCAAATTTTCTGGTGCATAATACTCTCAATCCACAGCTCATAGCAGAGCCTGACAAATGGGGAAAAGTAATTCATGTTTTGATTATCAAAAGAGAGGCTTTTCCCTTCAATTGTCCAAAGGACAATTGGGCACGACTATAGCTAGCAGAATTCCTGTTTTGATGATCAAAAGAGAGGCTTTTCCTTTCAATTGTCCGAAGGACAATTGGGCACGACTATAGCTAGCAGCATATAACAAAATCCACAAGGACTTCCTTCAGCTCATACTCCAGTCTCATAACAATTTCTATGAGGACTCTAAACCTGTCAGGTGAATCCCGTACATAAGGTTACTCCACATCATCGCATTCCATAACTACCTGCATTTCATCCCCTCTAAGCAAACTAAGGCTGGGATATGCGGAAACAATCAGATAGCACAGGGAAATTCCCTTTACGAACTCCGTGCTGTGCAAGCAGTTATTGCATACCATAAAGACAGCAAACGAATGCTTAGTGCAACTGGAAATCAATTGCGCTACAGCAAAATCCTCTCAAACTGGATCCTATAAACCCTAGGCATCAATAAAACTTCAATCAAAACACCTAGAAACTCACATAATGAATCTGCAAGTCAATGCAACCCCCTCCCCAGGAACTAATTCGACAATGTTACTTAACCCAAGCCTCAGGTTAACTCCACCTTCATCCTCAAATCCCACAATAACCAATACATCGAACCGAAAGCTAACCACAATTCTACAGGATCTCCACACAGATACAACACAAACAGGCTTTATAATCGGATTCCAAATGGATAAATCTTTCCAGAAAATATTTGAACATCACCGAGCGTATTCAGACAGCAAAATCGGAAAAAAAAAAGGGACAAAACTAGGAACACGATCTTAGCAGAAGTCCATTCATCTCGAGAGGCGAGTACCTAATCAATCGCGGGCCTTGAGCCGCTCGACCCGCTGGTTGAGCTGCTCGATCCGGACGACGAGGTGGGTGACGGAGTAGAGGAGCCAGTAGAAGACGAGGGCGGCGACGATCAGGAGGGCGTTGCGCTGGCTCTTCATGATGGACTTCTGGTGGCGGAGGTGCTCCGACGGGGTGCAGGACGCGTCGGACTCGCACTTGGGACGGGTCTCGTACTTCCAGTAGATGTCCATGAGGAGGAAGAGGCAGAAGGGGACCACCGACAGGAACGGCTTCAGGAGGTTGCGCGTGACGGCGACGAGCCCCTTCCGGAGGCCGTCGAGGCCCGGGAGGGTCAGGAGGAGCACCATGATCGCCTCAGCGCCGGCGGCGTACCCGAGGACCACCCATTCAAGAGCCATATGTAGGGCGTGATGATCGAGGAGAACCTTGAGATCTGAGTTCGGCGTGGGTTGAGAGCTCGAGTTCTTGCTCACTGGGTTTCTTCGATTGTGCAGTGTTGGGTGGATCTGTTACAGGTGCTTTTCTTCGGGACGAAGGAGTCTTCTCGGGGATTTCCAGCTTTCTCTCCGCGGCGAAGGAAGGGAAATCGGTTCCGTTACAGGTGGAGCCACTGCGCCGACACGTGGAGGCTCTGTGTTGCTTCTCTCGGTGCTCTTCATCTCAACCGTTGATCAAGCTGAGTTTGGGCCCAAGCAGGGGTGTGACAAATGGGCCAGTCTTCGTTCTCTTCTGGGCCTACCTCTTCATGGGCCATGCCAGTTTGGCCCGGAGTGGGTGCCGACAATGCCAATATGACCATGGTGTTGTTCATTGCACTATGCCATTACTTGTTAGATGCATAATATCCAGCACAAAAGAACACCCCCGCTCGGTATAGATCTGATCATGGTCCTGACGCCCCCATGGACGCCGGCTGAGCCGCAAGGGCCCGATGACATTTCCAGCGGGATTGGGCAAGGGTATAGCGGCAGCACGATCCAACCCAAAGATTTGTACATAAAAACCGGGCTTTGAAAAAAGTTTAGGCCCGAACTTTACGCCCGTCCCGCCCAAGCCCATCCAATGATCGCATAAGTTGATTTTTTTTTTTTCAAGCACTCTCATATCTGGACGTAATCGAATAAAATTGGACTTGAGCTGAGGGAAGTAAACACGGAATAAATCCCAAACTTTAGTAATCACAAACCCACTGGCTTCGCAGAGCTCGATCCCTAGGCGTGTTTTGTTAGGATTCGATGCCTCTAAAACATGAAATTTTTTCTAACGAGCCACAACTTAGAAGAGGGGTGAAGCCAATTTTTCTCAAAGGAAAATCCTTTTATCAAATCCGATACTCGGGGATGTCCAGACCTTTGGACCACTCTACGTTATATCCACGATAGATCACGTACTAAGGTCACATGGCATCTTAAGAGTGTAAACGTTGCCAGTTTTTGAGACGTATGCTCAATGATGTTCAGGAGAGATACAAGATGTACATGGAATGTTGTCCTCAACCTTGGCTACTTAACAATGGGATCAGCATCTGATTAGGTGTTCAAATAGACAAAAATCACCTCCTCTTCGTGGATCTTATCTCCTGGCAAAGTAGACATCTAACCAACAGTCACACAGTGCAATATCGACACACTTAAGAGTGAGATAGGTCTCTCCGTTCACCGTCACGCCAGATGTTCCCATCGAATGAGCTTTTGGAGGATAAGCACCAAGAATTTTGCTGGTTTAAGTCAATCTCTAGGTGTGTAAAGCTTTGAAATGATTAAGCCATTGAATATAAGTTCCAACTTCATCCACACGTCATGATATAGCAGAACAACCTGCGGAAGGAGATCGAACAGATTTCTATCTCGAGAGTCAAGGTAGGGATCATGTTACTAATCCCTCCTAATCTGATGAATATGTCGTGCACGGTAATGCTCCACGCGGAAGAATTACAAAAAAAAAAAAAAAACTTAAAACTTATTGCAGTTATGTCAATTCAATTTTTTTTTTTTTTGCTAATTCAATCCAAAATCTTTTGTATTTTCGTCAATTTAGTCTATCCGATCAATTTTGGCCGAAAATCGCTGACGTGACCAGTCGACGTAGATGCATACAATTTTTAATAATATTTTTTGAACAATTAAACTTTTATTTATTTTTTCTTTCAATTTTTCTCTTTCTTTTTTTTCCCCTTTCTTCTTCCTCGAGTCGATCGTTGGGCCTTAGCAATCAGCCAGATGCAAGGACTTGGTTGGCCCTCGCGGGCGAGAGGAAGAAGAAAGGGAAGAAAGAAAAACAAAAACAAAAGCAAAAACAAAATTGAACAAATATTAAAATATTATAAAAAAAATTTTCATATCAGCTCTGACCGTGCCATGTCAACGATTTCCAGTTAAAATTGGCCGGATGAGTTGAACTAACATAGATGTAAAACATTTAGGACTGAAGTAGTAAAAAACAAAAAAGTCTATGACTGAATTGACACATTATAATAGATTTAGGACTTTTTTCATAATTTTCTCGTTACCACCGATTCCTCAAATCACTATTGTTTTTTTTTTTTTTGTGATGTTTCCGAGCCATCAAACCTGTTGTCCCGTGTCAAGAAAGATCGATCATGTCGTGGAATGGAATATATAGATTCGATTCCAGAGCGTTAATCATAAAAAAGTACAGGAAATGACCCTCCTAAGAAGTGGGGAAGAAGATAAAATAAAGATGATGCCAACCTCTTGTTGTGTTATTACTTTATGTGGCCTTAGAAAGAGTAAAGATAACGACTACTGGATTGACCAATCAAGCTTATGATTTTTGTTTGCTCACTAATATTAGATTTTTCATTGGGAGGATAATACTAAAGATGTAATTATCTGCTATGGAACCACTTATGTATACGCTTCCCTACCAAGAATACAGTCAATTGTTCTAAAAATTTAAACGGTTAGATGAAATTGAGATTAAATATTTAAATATTCTATCAGAGTAGACCTAGTTAGCTTGTTTGGTAAAGCGGAAAATCCAGGGTACTAAACTGTAAGTGTTCATCCATATAAGTGCTAAAAAATGAAAATAAAATGTTCGATAATATCTGATTAATGATTATCGAACTACATTTTTGTTTTTGTTTTGCCAATTATAGAATTGTGAATACCACCGATAGATTTTAAGGCTTTGAACAATGTAAAAGGTCGGATTTTATATCCCATTTTGGACGCCTTTTGCCAATTGAATAAATTAAGTCCACATCCTTACTTCGCTAATTAAGCGATTTACTTTACTTAACTGAATTTTTATGTCAAAGCTAGATGGTTATGGAACGAGTTTGTTTTTATTAAGTGTTGAATAAATTAGGTTTCAGCACCTAAACCATACCTCCAAAGTCCATCAACCTTGATGTAAAAGCAAACAAATAGACCCTTAATCGTATCTATAAATAATGTGAAAATCTCATTCGTGAAAATAAACTCATTGATCACCGTTTCTGATATCTCGAAGAGAATTTTAAAATGTATACAACTGCAATTTCGGATGTCGAAACATACTGAGCGTACTACAAATCTTCACATTGTTGTACATATTTGTGCCAAAATGGAGGGTTGTTGTGACGTATAAGAGACATCAACCTAGACCTCTTTTTTCTAATTACCTGTACCCTGATGTCAATACAATACATGTGATATCACACCCAAGTTGCATGCGTCATGAATTCAAATGGAGTATACTTCTCGGGGACATAGCCTCTTCTTAATTTGAATTCGTGAAAGTGCAAACAATGAAACCCACTTCGAATTGAACTCTTGGCTACCTCAAAAAACCAAAAAAAAGGGGGGCAGACATGATCTGTGCATTATGAAAAGCTGCAAACCAACAACGAATATAGAATATGAAAAGCTGCATTCTTTTGACCATTTCTCTGTACACAGCTTACATACAAAGCAGCAATCTTTCTTTCCGCCCATCTCGAGGTAAAGTTCTGCTCTAGGTGAAGTTCTGTTCTATTCCTAATCTTTTGACCACCTCTACTTGCCGCCTGCAAGATTCACAGAAAAGGAAGAAGAGAAAACCACAGTTCAATTAGAAAATTACTTGAAATTTTACAGCCCAAGCTAGGCGAGAAAGAAAATGAAAGAGAATGAGCCTTCACCTCTTGCTCTTTCGCACATGGTTGCTATCAAAGCGAGGAAGATAATCACGACTGCAACCCCAGCGACGAGACCGATCAAGATAACCAGAGTCTTCTCGACCTCTTCATCCGTCGTTCCTGTTTCCAATAACACAATCGATGCACTATCATGTTACCTCGTTCGTTCCATCTTTTTCGCACTTATTGCACAATTACAAATAAAAAGTGCTCTATAAATCACGCGATTTCGTGATTGATCTGACTTAAGATGCAACCGTTTCGAAATGTACCGGCTGAGCTCACGGGCTACGGCACATCACAATCGAACCGCAACGCAATTGCTTCTATGACGACTGCAAGTAAACTCATGCTTGCATCGGCGTAGATAGAATATCAAGAATTGCAATTGCGTCCTCCTTCAACTTAGTGACAGTCCTTTTCTTTAGGTGATGATTAGATTCGATCGTGCGCTGTAATTAGTGTTGCAAGCTGCAATCATTACTTGATTAGTGGTATTGGATTTCTCATCATCTCTTAATAACCTACATTTCCAGAGGGACCATAATCGACCGAAGGACGAACATACACCAAACAAACAACCTTAAAACTAGTTTGCGTCGTGCGACCTAGACGACATTTTAGGAGAGTTTAAACCCACTTACTGCTTATGCTAGATGAGTACTTTAGCAGTTATTCCCCGGGGGATCATTCCTCAATGTACACACTTTGTCGTAATTTCCATATGCGGTGCTGTAATACGCAAAAAAGCTTTTTTAAGGAGTGTCGTAATAATGCTCCTCTTCTCCCCCTTATTGTGATACCTCGAGTTTTATTCATTTGATGTACTTTTCATTTTGACCCGTTTCATATTCAGTTCGGGGATTTTGTCTCTTGGTGTGTGTAGATACTTCTTCAATAGGCCATCCATCCTTGTATAGTTCTCATCTGAGCAAGTCTAACATTGGAGTTCCAATATTGAACTTTCCATTGCACTCAAAGACATTTCCTGTGAAATATTTCCATTTTTACATATGAAATTCGTGACGTCCTCTTCTTCAACTTCGTAACATCCTTAAAAAGGAAGTGAATGAGGACTTCTCTGGAATTCTCTTGGAAACTCTAGCCACCTTGACCATCACTGAATGATTATTAACGTCGAGGGCAAGAACAAGAAAAGTAACGACGTGATGTGACCTCTAGTTTCGAAAGAATTTTGTTCTTTCTTTCATTAAATTCTTTTTGTCTAACTCAAAACTACTATTTGAGCATAGTCATATACTAAATATATAGATACATAAGAAGGGCAAATCAATATTATATAGCAACTCCTATCGGGGCATCCGATGCCATCAAAAGCAATCAAAAAAAGAAAAAAATCGAAGAAGAAAATTAACCATATCAAGCATAAGAATCTATCTGTCAACTAATAGCGTCAACACGTTATCGGATCATTCTTGTTCTTGCAACGAATTTCTATTCAAGCATCAAAATTAAGTAACTGAAATTTTCATAACTTAAGCAACTTCAATTTCGAAGCCAAACAATCTCCATGCAGGAATCACAACTCTCCCTACATCTCCCAACTCTCTTCTCAATCATAAGCGTGCTCATTTGTCTCTTCACGAGGAAATAATAGCAATCAAAGTTTTAAACGAATCGAAACAAATGGAAACGAACACACCCAAGTAAGAAGCGATGCACCGCAAGTGAACCACCATAAACGGCCGCGAGGGCTCTTACCGTGTCCGCCGCTGGTGTGATCGCCGTCCGAATACCGCACATAGCACTTGGCCAAGTACACATCGCCCCACCTCGCGGCCCCGCAGTCGCTCTTCAGCCGTCCAATTGCCTCCGCCAAGCAGTCCTGGCAATCGCCGGTGCTCAGGTCCTGCACACACTGCGCAGCTGCCTGCACGCTTCCCGAGCTACCGGTCCTATACGGCTTGTAGGTCCCGTCCCCGGCTCCTACGTACCCAAGCACGGCGTCGCGCCGTGTCAGCTCATCAGAATTAGCATCCCCAGCAAGAGGCCCGCATCTCCTGAGCAGCAGGGTCTTGTCCTGCACACCCAAAAACGTCGTGTTTTCGTACCGCACGAGGCAGCCCTCGAGCTGGAGCGTGCCGCCGGAGGAGCCGGCACAGGTTGTCCCAAGCTGGCTTACCGCATGGGACACGCAGGTGGAGCAGTCGGCCACGGCGAGGTCCCCGCGGCACTGGTAGAGGCCGTAGATACTGTCGGCGGGGGTGGTCCCCGGGGCGGTAAAGTTGTTGTAGGTGGAGGAGGCGGAGGAGCTGACGAGGGAGGTAAGGACAGAGTCGACGCCGGTCTCGTAAGGCGAGCCGGCGGAGTACTTGTACTGAGAGCAGCCGACGTAGACGAAGGAATCGAAGGACGAAGTCGACAGGGAAACAAGGAACGAGAGGGGGAGGAGGAGGAGGAGCGAGAGCATGGAGAGAGACATGACCGGGACTGCTGCTGTGACTCGTGTGTGATCAAGGATTCATGGAAGTGGCTTGGTTAAGCAGAGCTTGTCGAAGTTTAGGGGTTCCGTGAGGGAGTGAGGAAGATGATGTGGGTGCATGGGATTGATGGTGAGCGAGTGGTCGTCCACTATGGTGAAGCTAAATGTCAACCATGGATCAAGTCCAGGCACTAACTAGAATGTTTCACTGGAGCCGATCTTGACAGAAGGAACTCCTCTGTTCTATTTCTTCAGCACTATATTGGAGGAGGAATAAGGCTATATGCACCGACAAACCATTTATACAATTGATAGTGTTTTATTAGATATATCGAGAATGTTTCTTCTTATTTGACTGCCGCGTAATAATATTACGTATTTGAAAAGAATTGACCAAATACCTTTCGCAATATAAATCGATGAGTAAATCGGTAAATGATGTGAATGAATCTTTGTCGATTCTTGAACATGAGACGTAAGCGTGCGAGGTGGGAAATCTCATGATATTGACATTAGGAATAATTATTGTTAATAATGTAAAAGGTACTGGTTTGACCAAAAAAAAAAAAAAAAGAAGAAAAAACGTGAAAGGTACAAGAAGATAAAAGTAAATAGCCGGTGTTCTTTAATTAATTGGCAATCATTTCTACAAACTACAGTTCAAGTACTTATATTGATTATCGGCGGTTAACAAACCATAAAAAGGTAAATCAAATACATGCAACGTGATTCTTACAATGCAGCAATTTCTATTTACAAATGACCAACCCCACTACTTGATAGTTATATCTTCTCCGCTTGTTCACCCTTGCCATTATTCATTGCCCCCAAGATCATCATTTGCTAACATTTTGCTTCGAGACTGGGCAATTTCCACACGTATCTTCCGTCGGGCGAAAACCAGTTTTCTTTTCGACCAGCAAAGTTTGCCGACTAGAAGCTCTCCACACTTGGCAAATTTTCTCCTCTGCCGCTTCTCACCCAATCTCTACCAACCGAGTTGTCGCTCGAGGATTTGGACTTGGACTTGGACTTGGACTTTTTTTTTGGGTGTCAACAGTATTCCAGGACTGATAAGTAAAGTTGATAAACTGAGCCATGTCGCAGACTCCTAGTGAATATGTAAACAAGTGAGCCATGTCTAATACTCAATAAAAATTTGTAACCTCTCTTAGTACCTTAATTTTGTAGACTAATCTTACTTTACCTAGCATTTTTAAAGAGGAAAAAAAAAAACTCTCTCTCTCTCTCTCTCTCCAACAAGCACCGTCTTGCATTGTTCTCTTTCTATTTTGGTGGTGGGATTATTTAGGTAAGGGAAAATGAGATTGATAAGGAGCTCCCGGAAACTCACCACGTAATCTATCCCCTTGAATCCCATGATTGGGCAATATAATTGAGCTTTGTTCCATGGGACGATGAGCTCAAGATCGTTGCCCAACAAAAAGGAGTTGTATGAATCTCAAGTCCCCAAAGTTCAAATTTTTTATGTGCACAACGTGGGTTGTAGTTTAGTTCATGCTCCAATTAACCACGCGTCATGGGTTGAGTGCCTTTGTCTTTGTAGTGTATAACTCGAGCTGAGAGCGATATGGGAAATTGAGAAAGTGACGACGTCGTGACTCTAGAATAAGATGTCAAAGGCCAGTCCTGCCGGAGGCCACAGGCATAGAGGGAGGACACAGAAGTCGGAAGAGGTGTCTGGGTTGAGATTGACTCGGTATCTGGCGAGAGCGGCTGGCCTTTCCTAGTATCGACAACCCCACGAATGCTTCCCCGACAGGAAATTATGTGGAAGAGCGAAAGCTCCATAGAGTGATTGGTTCTCT